>JABUQX010062472.1:10000-19602 GCA_015478945.1 Trachelipus rathkii | reverse complement strand
ATAGTTGTTATTATTACAAAGATATATAAAAGAGGGAGATATATATATTATATATATATGTATATATATATATATATATATATATATAACATATATATATATATTACAATATATATATATATATATATATATATATATTATATATATATATTATTATATATATTATTATATATATATATTAAGTTTATTATATTATACATATATTAGTTGTTATAATAATAGGTGAGAAAGAGTTATTATATATTATATATATATATATATATAAATATATATATATATATATATATATATATTATTATAATATACAGATATATATATATATTAAAATATTATATATATATATATATATATACATATATAATAAGTTATTATTAGCATATTACATATATATATGTGTGTGTGTATATGATACTTTAAAGTATCAGTTGACCAAGAATTTTGACATTACTAACAAAATAGCATTTTTGTTAGTTTAATTTTCGCTGTCATTAAAATTAATTTTCATATAAAGCGAAGTTAAGAATCAATGTGATATAATATATTAATATGATATAATATATTATATCATATTATATCATATTAATATGATATAATATATTATATCATATTATGTCATATTAATATGATATAATATATAATATTTATACCTTTTCTCGTTATTAGTTAAAAAAGTACTGTAACATATTAAAAAGGAAAATAAATTAAAATGTCTTATGGGTGGGAATTTTAAATGTATTAATTAGAAATTTTAGCAATGAAGACTTTGATGTAAACAGATTCATATCATCTCGTTTCAATGTAAAGCGTGTTACATGAAATAGCTTGATTAAAATTAAATCATAGGAGTGCGTACCAATATTTTGTAAGCGATATAAAGTAGTTCCTTCTTTTTCCAGTTGTTTATTTTTAAAATTTAAATTCAGAAGTCTTGCTAAGGATTCAAATATAATTTAAAAATTATCACTGACAAATTATAAACATTTTTTAAAAAGAAATAATATCATGGCAAATGAAATATATTTGCGATTTCTTTTGATATAGCACTTCATCATTGGGTCTTTGATTGATAAAATTGGAGTCTTTGACATAATTTTCTTTCTGTGTATTGAAAATTCCCATAAATTTAATATTTCCATTGGATTTTTTAAAATGGATGCAACTACCATCAAAACCTTATTGAAGAACCTTCAAATGATATACTCTTACGTCTGGAAGGTGCAACATAAAATAATACATAGAAAAATAATTTTAACAACTTATCGTACTTCCGTAGTAGACTGGGTTTTCTGGTGGATTCCTACTTCATTTTTCACTTGAAAAGGGCAGAAAGAACTTGGCTGAAACGTGGAGATATTTTAATCTCAATTATATTTTACTATTATTATTTAAAGAATATCTGCGTTTTATTATTTTCTCTTTTTTTGTTTTTAATTAAGTGGTATTAAAATTAAAATAAGTATATTATTGAGCTCGAGTGCGAAAGAACTCTTTAAATTGAACTATATATATATATATATATATATATATATATATATATATATATAGTTTATAAAGTATATATATATATATATATATATATATATATATATATATATATATATATATATATATATATAAATGTGTGTGTGTGTGTGTGTGTGTGTGTGTGTGTGTGTGTTTTGTGTGTGTTGTGTGTTGTGTGTGTAGGTGTGTTTGTGTGCGTGTGTGTGTATGTGTATGTGTATGTGTATGTAATGAACCTATGAAGATTGAGATTTTAATTATCTAATGCATTCAATATAATATTAAAATTTTGCATTATTAATTTTTTAAATTAATTTTCAAATTTTTATTTAGAAATTAATTAATTTAAAAACTAAAAAAATAATTTTATGATAACGCACTGCAATAAAATTAAAGGTTAAAAATTTAGTTGGCTATGAGGGATGCAGAAGGAGGGAGGGAGGGAAAGGTTTGCGTGGGGTAAGAGGGAGGAAGGGAGAGGTTGGTAGGGGGGAAAGAGGGAGGAAGGGAGTGGTTGGTATGGTCGGAGTGGAGAAATGGAAGGATGGTGGAAGTGGTTGTTAGAAATGGAGGGTTTGGTAGCGAGGAAGGTGAGGGAAAGGAGAGATTGGTAGGGAGGGAGAAGAAGAAAGGAAAGTAGGGAGAGGAAGGAGTTAAATGAGGAATTGAAGGAGGGAGGAGGAAATGGATTGATGAAAGGAGAGGTTAATATGGTGGTAGTGATGAAAGTAAGGAAGGAGGAAGATGTTGATAGGGATGAAAAGCATGTTAGCAATGAGGGCAGAAAGAAGGGAAGGTAGGGGAAGAATGAAGGAAGAAAGATATGAAGGAGTAAGGGAGAGGTTGGTAGGGAAGAAGAGGAAGGAAAGAAGAAGGGATTAGGGAGGGGAAAATAGATTGATAAGCAGGGAGAAGAAGAAGGGAGGTGTTGGTAGAGTGGTAGGGAAGGGGGGCAAGGAGGAAGAGGTTGGTAAGGATGGAAGAGCAAAATGAGAGAGATGTAAAAAAAGGAATAGGGATGTCGTAAAATTTGTTATTAAAATTCAAAAAAAAAATGTTGCTTAATTTTAATCGATTTTCTTAAGCACCCTGTAGCTTAATATTAGATTTTTTTTATATATTTTTATCACCCTGAAAGAAATATTTAAATATTTACTATGAGTAGCGTATAAGATAATGAGCTGAACTCGTAAGATAAAGGTCCCGCGATCAAATCCTTGATAGAAGATTTCCTGAACAAAAAAAATCCAGCTTAAAGATAATTTTTCAAAAAATAAATAAGTAATTTCTATATTTCTAACATTACAGAACTCTGAGTTGTCATTAAAGATAGCTTTATAGAGTTGCCTAGTTGACATAATATTTAACATTAAGAATGTTTTGTTTAATTGACATTAAAAATAACTTTATATTTTTGAATTGACATAATATTTAA
The DNA here is from genome assembly GCA_015478945.1 of Trachelipus rathkii. Classification (NCBI taxonomy): domain Eukaryota; kingdom Metazoa; phylum Arthropoda; class Malacostraca; order Isopoda; family Trachelipodidae; genus Trachelipus; species Trachelipus rathkii. The sequence continues at coordinate 16,664 of JABUQX010062472.1, read as the reverse complement.
CATTACAGAATGTTTTGTTTTACAGAATGAGTTGACGCTAAAGCTAAATTTATAGAGTTTCTGAGTTGACATAATATTTAATATTATAGAATGTTTTGTTTTCCGGAATGAATTGACATTAAAGATAACTTTATAGATTCTGAGTTGACATAATATTTAACATTACAGAATGTTTTGTTTTACTGAATAAGTTGACATTAAAGATACATTATAGACTTTCTGAATTGACATAATATATAACATTACACAATGATTTGTTTTACAGAATGAGTTGACATTAAAGATAACTTTATAGAGTTTCCAAGTTGACACAATATTTAACATCCAGAATGTTTTATTTTCGAAAATGAATTGACATTAAAGATAACTTTATAGAGTTGCTGAGTTGACATAATATTTAACATTACAGAATGCTTTGTTCTACAGAATGAGTTGACATTAAAGATAGCTCTATATAGTTGCTGGGTTGATACAATATTTAACATTACAGAATGTTTTGTTTTTACAGAATGACTTGACATTACAATCACAAAACTGTCGAGTTGATATAATATTCGGAGGCAAATTAGAATTATAATTCTAGTTTATGATCGAGTTGCAATTTTTTTTTTTCAATTTTGATTTTATACTATTAGAAATACTTCATTTTCTGTCAATTTGTTTAAGGTATATATGGGAATTATTTAATAAAATATAATGATCATAATTATAACAGCAATAACTCACAATTATTTAATTATCATAATTCAAACTAACTATATTCTCCTAATTATATTAGGGGAAATATAGTTAAATAGTTTGAATATGTTAGAATTATAGTAATTAAATAATCATAACTATCTATAATTTTATCATATATCTAACTGCCGTAACTGATTCTCATTAGCAAAACTAAATCATAACTTATTATTATAAATCTATCATAACTATCTCAAATCTACTTAATACAACTATAATTTACATAACTAGCATAACAAAAATATCGTAAAACTAGCAATCATAGCTATTGGTATCAAACCTCTACCTATCATAACTATATTGTAACTAATTTTTATAACTATCATAATTCATTAAAACTATTATAATTTTCACTACCATAAATAAAACTATCAAAACTCTACAAATTGTAATTCTAACTTTTAACTACCATAACTATTATAACTCTAAATTATATAATCGTATCTATCATAATTCTATTTATAGGTCTAATAGGTATTGCTTGGATCATGTCTGTTATCTGTCTCCACATCCATATACATATCGATTGCATGGATTCGAACACATTTCATAAAAGTCAAATAAAACTGTGTAGAGTCAAATTTAAACTATAGTAATAAAAGAGCTTCACACCTTTAAAAATAATAAAAAAGCTTAAATCTATGTAAACTAACGTAACTCAACATAACCTTACTTAACGTATCATAACCTTACTTAACAAAATTTATTTTTATATTTATAATTTATTTCACTTTGCATTGTTAAAAAAAAACATGCTTCTGTCACCATGCGCGCTCTTGTACATTTTGTTCGATAACGTAAGTTATAAAAAATTGACTTAAGCTTAATTAATTGGAAGCAGATAATGGACAAGAGCCTATAACTTACTATAATATATTAATAATATTAGTCTTTAACACTTCACAGTCGATTTTTTAGATCTGTCACCACTAGGGCTGGCAAACGCCTTGGTGCGGTGCGGTGCGGTGCGGTGCGGTGCGGTGCGGTGTGGTTAATAGTGCGCTCATTGCTGTGCTATGAGTTGTGATGCGGCGCACAATTTCAGCGTCCCTCTGAAGTGCGGGTGTGGGTGTGGGTGCGGGTGCGGGTGCGGGTGCGGGTGCGGGTGGTGTGCGGGTGCGGTTGTTAAATATAAATGTGCAATAGGGTGCGAATAAATAGGGATGATAAATGTACGAAAAGAACTTGAAAAAGGAAAGGATGGTGAGAGCGAATATTGGGTAATAGCAGTGAAAGAGAGAGAGAGAGAGAGAGAGAGAGAGAGAGAGAGAGAGAGAGAGAGAGAGAGAGAGAGAGAGAGAGAGAGAGAGAGAACTTTTAAACCCTCTTTTCTTCAGCAATAAACTTCCGTTAATGCCTTCGAGTTTGTTAAAGAAATTATTCATAAATTGTTTCGTATTATGCCTTCTTAATTGGATAGTGATGAAATGAATGACCCATTTAACTACAACATAGTAATCAATTTGAATCATAGTAATCAATCTGAAAATCATAATCAGCCCGAGTATAATATAGATCTTCTTCCTATGTTATGTTTGGGTTGATTAAAATTGATTCAGATTTTACTGGAATGAATAGCGGTAAAACGATCTGCCTATTGTTTGCTGGAGAGCATTTCTTGAAACTTCGTAAGCCAGTTCTTTTTGCTCATTTTAGATTAATTCGAATTCGCTTGGTGGAAAGGGGGTTTTACCAAACTCTTCCTACTGACTGTTTTTGACTGTTTTTATTTTCTTACTGTTTTTTATTTATTCACTGTTTTTAATTTTTGACTGTTTCTTATTTGTTCACTGTTTTTATTTTCTGACTGTTTCTTATTTGCTCATTGTTGTTATTTTTTTTACTGTTTTTGTATTTACTCACTCTTTTTATATTCTGAATATGTTTATTTACTCATTGTTTTTATTTTTTGAATATGTTTATTTACCCACTGTTTTTATTTTCTGACCGATTTTTATTTACTCAGTGTTTTTATTTTCTGATTGTTTTTTTTATTTACTCACTGTTTATTTCCTGAATATGTTTATTTACTCAGTGTTTTTATTTTCTGATTGTTTTTTATTTACTCAGTTTTTATTTTCTGAATATGTTTATTTACTCATTGTTTTTATTTTCTGAATATGTTTATTTACCCACTGTTTTTTTTTCTGACCAATTTTTATTTACTCAGTGTTTTTATTTTCTGATTGTTTTTTTATTTACTCACTTTTTATTTTCTGAATATGTTTATTTACTCACTGTTTTTATTTTCTGACTGTCTCTTATTTGTCACTGTTTTTATTTTCTGACTTTTTCATTTAATCACTTTTTTTTATCTTCTGACTGTTTATTATTATTAACTCACTGTTTTTATTTTCTCATTGTTTTTTATCTACTCACTGTTTTTATTTTCCGACTGTTTTTTTATCTACTCCCTGTTTTTATTTTCCGACTGTTTAATTATTTACTCCCTTCTTTTATTTTCAGACTGTTGTTTTTATTTTACTCACTGTTTTTATTTTCCAACTGTTTCTTATTTACTCACTCTTTTTATTTTCTGACTGTATTTTATTTACTCACTGTTTTTATCTTCTGACTTTTTCATTTACTCAGTTTTTTATTTTCTGAGTATTTCTTATTTACTTACTGTTTTTATTTTCTGATTGTTTTTTTATTTATTCACTATTTTTATTTTCTGACTGTTTCTTATTTACACACTGCTTTTATTTTCTGACTGTTTTTTAATTATTCACTGTTTTTATTTTCTGACTGTTTCTTATTTACTCAGTTTTTATTAGAAAGCAAACATTATCAACAACTAAATGATGTGGCCATAATGTCTCCATTAGACCCTACTTTTGCTATCATTTATTTGAATAATTTAGAGAAGATTAAAAAAAAAGAATATTCATCCACAAATTTGAATAAAAGAAAAGTGGAATAGGTTTTTTTTTACATTTTTTTAATCTTTTGCTCTATTGGACACCTAATTTTTTTTACTTTCATAATTCTATTCATCTTAACATCCGATTAAGTATGGAGTATGAAAATCATTCTATTCTTACGTTTATGATTTACTAGTAGCTAGCCAATTGTCACTAGTAACTTGTCACTTTTCACTAGTCACTAGAGAAGATGAAAGTTTCCCCAATCTAGATTTTAGATAAAGATTATCACACTGCTAGGTTCAAATACTTGAGCCTCGTTCCTCATCAATTTAAAATCAATTCTGTTACTGGACTGGTTTATCTGGTAATCATGGTATGTTCGAGATATTTCCACCCTAACCCAGAATTTTAAGTTCTTGTTTTTTTATTGCTAATTCTTTTTCTGCTCACTTCTGATCACTATTATATGATATACAATCATATATATATATGATATATATATATAAATAGTAGTAATTATATATATATATATATATAGTAATAATATTGTGTGGGTGTGTTGGTGTTGTGTGTTGTGGCTGTGTGCGATGTGTGTGTATGTGTATTATGTTGTAAAGTAAGGTTTATTAGTTTTTTAATGGTATCAAAGCTCGGTTGTTGTTGGATATTTTGTTCATTTATATGTCGTTCAAGCAGTTCTAGGGTATAATCTACAACACGACGTCGAAACTCACCACTTCAAAGATGGAAAAGTTTTCATTTCATATATTTTTGTGGTATTGAGAGGAACATCTTCAATATCATTCGAGTGTGCTTGTATAAAAAAAAGGGAGGTCGGAAATAAGCTGAACGCAGAAACTAAAAGAGACAGTTAGTGGAGAGAAGGTTAGGAAACGGGATTATGAAGAGAGGAGAGGGAGATTAGTAGGAGGTGTGATTGGAGTATGGAAAAGAGATTGGGAGTTGATGAGAGAAGGGAAAGTGGAGTTCAATTTGAGACAGAGGAAGGAGGCGATGCGGGAGGAAAACAGAGAAAAGGAGGATTGGTGACCAACAAATGTGAGGAGCAGGGAGAATGGAAAGGGAGAGAGAGGAAGAAGGGGACAGAGGGGAGTCGAATATAATTGTTCCATTAAATTTTAATTCAATTTTCTGAATACCCTTAGCTTAAATTAGATTTTATAATATTTTCATCACCCTGTAAGAAATATGCAACTTATACTGGTTATTTATTTTAAACATGAGTAGCGTATAAGGTAACGAACTGAACTTGTTTGGTAGGCGTCTCGAATTTGATTCCTTGAAAGAAAATTTCAGGAGCTTAAAAAAATAAAGATTAATCCTCTCTCTCTCTCTCTCTCTCTCTCTCTCTCTCTCTCTCTCTCTCTCTTAAAGGTAATATTACACAATAAACTTGTTAAATCATTTCTAAATTGTTAAATTTACAAATTGATGAGCTGTTAAAAAATCTAACATGAAAGAACAGCTGAGTTGACAAGATTTAACATTACAAAACTGCTGAGTTTTTATAAAATTTAATATTACAGAATAACTAAGTTAAGAAAATTTATCTTTACAGAACTGCTGAATTAGCATAAAATTTAACATTACGAAATAGCTGAGTTGACAAATATTATAACCTACATTTTAATGAGTTCAATTTGCGGTTTTTATTCACAATTGCAGAAGATGTTTTTATGATAAAATTTTGAAACGCTCAATATCAATGTTAACTTACATACTGTGTAATAAAGTGTATATGTAGGCATTACAGAACACTTTGAAGGGAATTAAAATTTAATATTGTATAACTTCTGAGTTGGCATAAAATTTAACATTACAGACCAGCTGAGTTGACATAAAAATTACCATAACAGAATTGCTGAATTGGCATAAAATTTGAACGTAAGCTAGATATATAATATTGGTGTATGATCGTGGCCCAATTCTTGTTTTGATTAGTTTTACTTCGATTTAGTATTTTTTCGTGATTCCAGATTCATTCCTGACCACCTTATTTGCTTAATTAACAGTATGTATAAGTATTATCATCTCTAATAATAATAATTAATTCATAATTATTATTAAAATAACTATTAAAAATCTTTAAGGCAATAGTTGAGTTTAGCTCAATCTAGAAAAATCCATATTTAAAAAAAAAAAATAGTAATCGATATTTTGATATTGGTATAAAGCACCTTTGCCACATGTTAATAAATAATTGCCACATTTACAATATATTTATAAGAAACGCTATTCGGTATTTTCACATATTATTTCTTTTTACGTTCAAAAAATAAGTAAGATTAAGATAAGTTTTGTTAAGTAGACACAGATTTTCTGTGTATACTTAACAAAACCTATCATAACCTAGAATTAGTGGTTCCTTAACCGAATTTAAACATAAAAAAAACTTTGGTAGAGGGAATATATTTGTATAAGAGAGATATTTGGCAGCGGTTTTTTAGTCATCTTACATGGGGACGAAAGATAAAAAACCAATTATCGAAAAAATATCGATATTTTATCAGATTGAGCTAAACTCAACTATTACCATTCTTAATTATCCTAATTCTAACTAAATCCCTTAACTGATATAACTGCCATAATTCTAATTAAATGTAAGACTAAGAATAATGCATCCATATAATAACTTTAATTATTATAAATATCTCTAGAATAATTCTAACTATAAATATGTCATAACTTTAGCTTTATCATAATTCTATCATAAGTTTAATTATCATAGATCAGCAATAACTACTATATCAACTCAATCATATATAATAATGATATAATAATTCAATTCTAATTATTCTAATTATTATAATAATTTTTATATATTTATAGCATAACTCATTACTTACTCTCTAATTTACTTAACTCCATCATAATTTAGCTATCATAAATTAAAAACTATAATAAATAGAATTATCATAACTATCATACCTTAAAAACTATAATAAATATAATTATCATAACTGTCATAACTTAAAAAACTATAATAAATATAATTGTCATAACTATCATAACTTAAAAACTATCATAGATATAATTAT
>JABUQX010062472.1:0-5000 GCA_015478945.1 Trachelipus rathkii | reverse complement strand
TGATTCTGGCAATAAAGTAAAAATATTAGTCAAATTTTACTTATTCCTCCTTCACTCCACAGCTGCTCTACCTCTTAGTATTATACTATATATATATATAATATATATTATAATACTATATTAATATATATATATATATATATATATTATATATATATTATAATATATACATATATATATAATATTATATATAGTAATATATATACTATATACTTATATATTATAAAATATATATATAATATAGTATATACGTAATATATATTATATTATATATATATATATATATATATAGTATTATATATATATATATATTATATATATAATATATATATATACAGTATACTATATATTATATTATAATATATATATAATATATATAGATTTTATATAATAATTAATATATATATATATATATATATATTATTTATATATAATACTAGTATATATATATATATATATATATATATATATTATATATGTATATATATATAATATATATATATATACTTTAATATTACTTTTTTAAATGATAATAAATTATATTTATAATATAATTAATTATAATTTTTAATTTTTTAAATATTATAATATAATATTTTAATATATATATATAAATAATATTATATATATATATATTATATATATATATAATATATATATATATATAGTAATAATATTATTATATATATTATATATATATTATATATATATATATTGTATATATATATATATATATCATATATATTAGTATATAGATATTATATATATATATAAGATATATATTAATATATATATTATTAAAAATATATAATAATAATATTATATACATATAATATATATATTATATAGATATATATAATATATAATATATATACTATATTATTATATATATATATATATTTACAGATTTATAAGTAGCTATATATATATATACTATATATATTATTATATATATATTATAGTATTATATAGTATAATATATATATATGATATTATACATATAATATTAAATATACTATATATATATATATATGATATATATAATTAATTATAATATAGTATTTATATCATTATATTATATATATATAATATATTATTATATTATAATAGTCTTTTTACAAATATATAATAGATATTATTAAAATTGCCAAATGGCAAAGTGTCGACCAATAAACCTCAATACAACTAGTTATTAATATTCGAGTTAAGAATAATAAATTTAAAGACCAGTTAACTTTGAATGAAGCAGGGCATTTGCGAAAGTTGCACAAATAAATGAAATTATTCAACTATTAAAAAACAAGAAACGTAACAAAACTTACTTACGTTGATAAACCTGAAACTTCTACCAATTAGTCAAAAGGAATTTTGAAATTGTAGTTCAACACCGTGAATTAGTGTAATACACCGGTCTCTTATATACGGTAGTAATAATTTCCTTTACGCATACGAGTTGACTATTAATTTACGAAGATACGAAGATAAAGTTGACTTGAAGATTAAGCGTTAGTTTAATGAAAATAAAAAGCGTTACAATGCACTTGATGAAGTTTCACATTTAATCACGGTTTATAAGGCGCTTATATTATACGATATTTACACCCTTTTTTATAACTAAACACTAGACAAAAGTAGGAAGGAGTTCTATTTAAACAAGCATCCACTTCTTCGAACGCAGCAAATTAATAAACTTTATTACAGGACGAGTATCGATTAGCCAACTTAACAGCACGAGGTTTCAAACGAAAAAAGCTTTGATTTTGGAATAAAAAATTCCAGCAATCAACTCCAAGCTATTTAAGATTCCGGAAAGTACCACCTGGACATCTATTACCAAATTTACAAATTTAAAACACATTAAATCCCTTAAGGAATAAAATATAGTTTGGCAATGAGTTTAATAAATTGAATGCAACACGATTTGAGACCAAAAAGCATATTTGCACGCAAATCTTCATTACGACATATTTTAATTCGCATTCCAATTTTAATACCCGGCGGGGGCGATGACACGGATTTCGACGAATTTCGATGGTATTAAAAAAAAAAAAAAAAAACAAAAGAATTTGAATAATCAGAACTCTCGGATGATTCCGATTCCGATTACGATTCATTACCGATATTTAAAATTTTCGAACAGGCTTCTAACTATTTACTCTGGACAGCAAGAATCAGCTAAGCAATATCCCGAGCGGTAGTAAAGATCATCAAACGTTAGGTTTGCCAATTGGAGGTATTAAAAAAGCTATTGAAAGCCTTCCGGATTTGTGGGAGCAAAGTTTATATGAAGAAGAATATAATTTTGAATAAATCCTATCTACGGTAAACATTCATTTGAGCTCCAATAGTTTCAACCTGGACTGAGCGAACCTTATTATCATCTCCATAAATAAGCAGTTTAATTATGCCCATTTGCCATATGGTCGCTCTTTGACCAGACTTTTAATAAGTACGATGTCTCCTACTTTCACCCTATTTTTCCATGAGACTTGATAGAGGTCTTTTCCCATCTCTCCCAAACTTAATAAATACAAATTATACCACCAAGTCCGGAAGTCTTCGAATATTTCAGTAGATCGTTTAAAGGATTGGATTAGTTCTTCTCTTGAAGGGGAATCGGTAGGAATGGGCTCGTTTAATACGATACATGAATTAGCTAACGGTTTTAAAAAACAGTTAGAGTGAGAGGCACTATCATCCATTATCCGAAGAAAGTATATGTTATGCCTCGATTCGAATACATAGCAATGTCTGCCAATGCTGTTGTGACAAATCGAATATTCCAATTATATTTAACGTCCAACCAGTCTACTAAGAGACAATATTTAAGCATCCGAATTGACCTTTCCCACATACTTCACCATTCAAGGGCTGACTATAGGAATGGCGGATATGTTTAATTGATTTTTACAGCAAAATTACGGAACCCACCTTTGATAAACAAAACATGCCGAGAGAATCGCACACTGTTCATGATAAACAGACCCGAGGGGCACATTGTCGCTTATATAAAAAATTCAAGGGACTCCAAACCTAGCCACAAAGCGTATGGACAGTTGAACGAATTCTTGCGCCTTTTCGGACATGATGGATGAGAGAAAAACAAAATAGACAAACGAATATTTCAGGTATAAAGAAGAATATACATTTTTTGAGTTTGGGTGGACCCTTTAATTTTATTGAAAAAATGTTTAGTAAAATCCACTCTAACATTTGAGAAAGGACGATAGAAATTGAGCTTGCGCTTTTGATGAATTAGTCAAACTACGGATAACAAAAGAAAAGGCGTTGTGAACATTGTACAAGTCACACAGTCGATTAAAACTCTTACTTATTAGTATGACGAGCTGAAGTTAGTCAGTAGCCCGTATTAATCACGAATGAGGCAAAGTGCTTGAATGCCAGAGCATGTTTACAAGAAACATTGTGCATTCCTTGACAATCGTGGTGGTAAGATGATAGGGACTTACAAGGACTTACTTGGAATTGACATATCGTCGAAAACTATAGTAAGTTAGTGCGAGACAACCGGTCCTTACTCTCATATAAGACCCCAATCGTCCAAAAGAACTTCAGGCGAGAAAACAATCAGGTGGCTTTTGAAGATGTTGATTCCTTCCCATTGAATTTCTCTCAAAAAAACGAAGTTCAGACAGGGAAAACTTTCTTTGTTGCAAATAAATCCTTGAGCAAGAAAACAGTGAGCTTTTCCATATCTTTTCAGTAGAGATCGATTGGCAAGATGTGACCGACAAATTTGCTGAGCAGTAAAGCAACATACTCTTAAACAACAGATGAAAGAGAAGAATACTTGGTCATGCCAATAAATAGCGAGGAGGTGGGGCCTAATGAGAATGAACTGTTGAAGGTAAGTATGAAGGCCCTTCCTGATTACACTCCTTGTCTTGCTAGATAAACTAGGCCTACACCTTGGTCATTTTAAGCCAGCTGCGTCCATTTCTTCCCATAGTTCGAGCTATCTTCATGAATTCCGACAGGGAACAACCACGAGTTAATACAGGTCTGCCAGGGTTTTCATCGTTCTTGACGTAGTTTAAATGAGATCGAAGTATATAAAATATCGTTTCTCATAGATAGAAACCAACTTATGTACTTTACGTATAGGGAGAGAAAAATGTTTTGTCCTGCTACCTCCTTCAGCTACCCATGCAAGAACGATTTGGGAGTCAGAGAAAATATTAAGCGAAGAGAATTTGACCTCTTGTAAGCCTAGTCACGCATCTGCGGAAGGCATTGTATAAAGCGCCAGAAAGATGGATAAAGCTCTAAACAAGAAGGCGTTTTCCCTTGAGAGAGCCTACTTATAGATTGGCCCACATTACGAAACGACCTTGTTCTGGGAGTGATGTAGCCGGCAACGTCCATAGGACCTCTTGAACATAGATCGCAAAAAGATGTGCAAGAGCATTGAGCGATAGATCAAAACAAAAAAGATTTGACGTAAACTCTTAGAGATGTCAAAGAGCGGCCTTAATTTTCCCAATCTCCTTTATGTTCAAGATACATAGAGTTCATCCCAACACTCATTGTCTCTGTTCCCATATACGATTCACTCAAAGTCGAACCTCTCACATGTGACATAGGAAAAACAATGCAAAGGATCAAATATTTATTAACCCTGAACACGAGCAGCAAGAATCCTTTTTGAATCCTGACTGACGATAACTCAAAGTCTGCGAGGTCCAGATGGTCCTCATTACGCAGGGTGAGATAAGAGAGCTTTAACCTAGAACTTTATTCCTCTCTCGCAGTTAGCGGCAAGAAAACATTATCCTGCTTTATTTTGAGCTTAAAGATCTGAATGGTTAGTGTCCAAGAACGACCAAGATTGAGAATCCCCTATCCTTCATTCTTTGAACTCGATGATGGTGTAAATGTTTTCAGACTTCTGAGGGAGAGGTGGTGTAAAATAAAATTATCTACATAAAGCTTAATTTATCAAAGACGAGAGACATAAGCATAGGATAGCTGATATCTCT
>JABUQX010062471.1:35000-39689 GCA_015478945.1 Trachelipus rathkii | reverse complement strand
GAGAGAGATCAAAATCAAGAAAACTACAATAAGAACAGAAGTAAAAACAAAAAATAAAAATTAAATAAGGAAAGGAAAAAAACAAAAACAAAAGAAAAAAAATCTTATAAGGTATAAAATAAACTTTGGGAAAACCTTGGATTATTATTTCAGAGGAAGAAAAATGAGTTATATCAACATTACCACTTACCAATATTCCTTCCAATATATATTTAAACTACAAAAATACAAAAAAAAAAATATATATATATATATGCAAGGAATTTCAATTCATGGAGGAATTGGAAATTATTATTATTATTATTATTATTATTATTATTATTATTATATATTATTATTATATTATTAATTATTATTTTTATTATTATTATTTATTAATTATATTATTATTATTTTTTATTAATATTATTATTATATTATTAATATTATTATTAATTATATTATTGTTTGTTGTTTGTTGTTGTTGTTTGTTGTTGTTGTTGTTGTTGTTGTTGTTGTTGTTTGTTGTGTTGTTGTTATTATTATTATTATTATTATTATTATTATTATTATTATTATTATTATTACAGTTGTTGTTGTTGTTGTTGTTGTATCTGTCTGACTCTCGTAGAGTGGGGACGTGTTCAGCTGTATCTCTCTCATGTGTTAAGTGAAAATTTTCGCCCGCCCCTATTAACATTCCAATTATTGTATATAAATAATGATTCACAAGTTCTTAGTTTGATTTGCTATTAGATATTTAGTATGATTACTGTATATAGAATATATTGATTTTTGCCAGAAACTCAGTTGAAGTTATAGTAGTGGAGGAAGTGTTATGTGTACATGTTTACAGAAATAGTATTATGAGGCAAATCCGTGTGGTGAAATAACGTGAAACAAATATCAATAGTTTATGTTCTTGGTGTGTGGTATGAAGGGAGGAATGCCAGCATAGAGGTCTAGCTTCTCATGACGAATCTTTTCACGGAAAGATGCCCTTCTTATGTGCTTTACGCTCTCCGCATTGCGTACCCCCCATCTTCCCACGCAGTCCTCTTTTCCAAAATAATTTAGAAAATTTCGAATTACAATTGATCCTAAGAAGTCTACAAGAGGAAATTGCTTTCCTCATAATTTCATTTACAGAATTGCAGAAGCAGAAGTTTGATGAAATTACAAATCTAAAAAACAGAATTCGTATACTAGAGAGCGATAGGAATGAGATGATCCCTTCTGGCACTGAATTAGCAGAAATAAAAGAAACGATTCAGCCTATTACGGAATAGCAAGAAACACTTCAGCAGGAGCAGGTAAAAAATATTTACGTGATCAGAGGTGGTTTAACTAATGGGTCACAACATGAAGATTGCAAAACGACCCTTAGATGTTATAGAAAGAAAATTAAAAATAAGACTAACTCTAAATGCAATTACGGAAGTTTTTCGACAGGGAAAACTAAAAACTGTCAAAGGAATAAATGATACGAGACCAATCATGTTTAAAATAAAAAAAATAGGGTCTTAAATTCAAACTAATAGCAGCCCGTATTGCAGACAAACCAGACATCCACATAAACAAGTTGTTAATTCCAAAAAAAAACAAAGACTTTTAAAAAGAGTATTATAACTATTAACCATAAGTAAAGAACATAGAAATCTTATGCACTCATGTTACGTTTAAAAATGACACGCTTAATATTAAAAAATCTTTTAACAAGTTCTGCAATTAAAATTAAGAACAGCGAAGAGATGGATGAATATCTCAACAATGCAAACTTTGCACAGAAAGAATAAATGTAAGAGTTTCATATATAGCGTTGTAGCAGCGAGTGGTGGTAACAAATTAATTTTACATACAGTCTTTATTATTATTATTATTATTATTATTATTATTATTATTATTATTATTATTATTATTATTATTATTATTATTATTATTATTATTATTATTATTATTATTATTATTATTATTATTATTATTAATTAATTATTATTATTATATTAATTAATATTATTATTATTATATATTTTATTATTATTATTATGTTATTATTATTATTATTATTATTATTATTATTATTATTATTGCAGTCAATATATTGAAAAAAGTGCCTTAATTAAACTTGATAACTTAAAAGAAAATTACATTTTGTGAGTATTATTATTGAAGAACTATTAATAAAAGTAATATTATTATTTATTCATTTAATTATTATTATTATTATTATTATTATTATTGCAGTCAAAAATCTGAAATTAAGTGGCCTTATTATTATTATTATTATTATTATTATTATTATTATTATTATTATTATTATTATTATTATTATTATTATTATTATTATTATTATTATTATTATTATTATTATTCATTACTATTTTTAAAGTATTATTATTATTACTATTTTTATTATTATTATATCATATTATTAATTATTATTATTATTAGGTATTATATTATTATTAAAATATTATTATTAATATATTAATATTATTATTATTATTAATAATATATATTAAATTATTATAATTATATATTAATTAAATTATCTATTATTATTATTATTATTATTATTATTATTATTATATTATTATAATATTATTATTATAATATTATTATTATTATTATTATTAATTAAGAAATAATAAAAATTTGATAATAATAATAATAGTAATAATAAATTAATACTAATAATAGTAATAATAATAAATAATAATTATAATAATAAAGTATATATAATAATAATAATAACAATAATATATTAATTATTATATTATTATTATTAATTATTATTATTATAATTTTATTATTATTATTATTATTATTATTATTATTATTTTATATTATTAATATTATTATTATAATTATTATTATTATTATTATTATTATTATTATTATTATTATTTTTAATTAATTATTTTTATTATTATTATTATTAATTATTATTATTATTATTATTATTATTTTATTATTATTATTATTATTATTATTTATTATTATTATTATTATTATATTAATAATAATATTAATTATGATTATTACTAACTAACTAATTTTGATAATTTACTAATATATTAATTATTATGAGTAGTATTATTATTATTATTATATATTATTATTATTATTATATTATTATTATTATTATTATTATTATTATTATTATTAATTATTGATTATTATTATTATTAATTATTATTATATTATTGATAAGTAATTGATAATCATTATTTATTATTATTATTATTATATTATTATTATATTCTCCCTTGTAAGGGCTCAGAAGCTTTAGTTTTTGAAGCATAATTTTTAGAATTATTAATTTCAAGTATTATTATTATTATTATTATTATTAATTTTATTATTATTATTATTATTATTATTATTATTATTATTAATTATTATTATTTATTATTATTAATATTATTATTTTATTATTAAAAATATTTTAAAATTATTAGCAAATAATAAATATGGCATCATTATTATTATTTTAATTATTATTATTATCTTATTATTATTATTAATTATTATTATTTTATTATTATTATTATTATTTTATTATTATTATTATTATTATTATTATTATTATTATTATATTATTATTATTATTATAATAATGATTTAATGTGAAATGTTTCTTCATCATTAATACTGTTAGTTTTAGTTGTAGTCTTATTACCGTTGTTATTACTGTTATTATTATTATTGTTATTAGGATTAGTAATTAGTATTATTATTATTATATTATATTGTTGTCATTATTATATTATTATTATTAAAAATTACTTTGAAAAGGGGAAAGATTTCTAATTATTATTATAAGAATTATTATTATTATTATTATTATTATTATTATTACTGTTACTAATATATGATTACTTTTATATTATTATTAATTTTATTATTATTATTATTATTATTATTTTTATTATTTTTTTATTATTATTATTATTATTATTATTATTATTATTATTATTATTATTATTATTATTATTATTATTATTATTATTATTATTATTATTATTATTATTATTATTATTATTATTATTTGGGCTCAATGGACGAAAACGTCCCCCTAGTAGCCCTTTTCTCATCTATTTATTCCTTTGTATTAATATTAATATGTAAACATAACTATGTACTTAATAGAGAGAATAAAATATTTTTGATTTGATATTTTTAATTATTATTATTATTATTATTACTATTATTATTGCAGTTAAAAATTTTAAACTGAGTAGCCATTATTATTATTATTATTATATATTAATATATTATTATTATTATTATTATTATTAATTATAATTATATTATTATTATTATTATTATTATTATTAATTATTATTATTATTATTTATTTATTATTATTATTATTGTTTTAGAAACAATAAATCAGCATTTGTCTTGATATAATTTTTGCCAGATTTTTCCAAACTCCTAAAACTTCCTAACATTTTCGTTAACTGTTTCTTTTAGTACAATTCTTTAATAAACAAAATAATTGCCTTCTGAAACGATCCAAACCTTTTCGTCCACTCACGTTGGATATTTTCAAGGACATGACTTTATTTTATTTTAAGAACGAAGGCCAAAGTTAAATTCAAAATAATACAATTATTGAAAATATAACAAGTAAAAAATTAAAACCGTGATTTAAAAATACAAGAAAAATAAATGTGAAGTTTATAATTTAGATTGTGATCTTTT
>JABUQX010062471.1:25000-30000 GCA_015478945.1 Trachelipus rathkii | reverse complement strand
GCTTCCAAAAGCAGCCCCTCACTCGCCCCTCACTCACCCCTCACTCGCCCCTCCCAAATTACTCATCAACACTTAGCTTCGGAGTTGACGGCGTCCGGTGGTGGAATTGATGACGTCACGAAAATGTCGGCCTGTTCTGATGCACTTTCTTCTTTCTTCATAAATTTCTATAACCTTTGCGGTTTTAAATCTAATTTCTACTTTGTTGAACATCACCCCTCCTCCTATAAACCTCATCTCTTATTATTAACCGAAACTCTGGTGTTTGAGAGTACTGACAGCAAGCCTAACTATATTGACTCTTGATTTCTTTAATCTCGATTTTCAGCCAACAGCGGCTGTTGTGATTATGTGCCAATGATGATGCTTGCTCTCTTGTATCTGATTTGGAGTCTTTCGAATTTTCTACCTAAGGGCTCAAGCAATCCTGTGAATCTACTACTAAATTCATTTGTTCTGTATATCTGTCTCATAATTTGACTGACTATCCTAAAATTCTTAACTATTTAAACTAAAAATTAGAACAAATTCTCCCTTCTTCCTCTTTCTCTGAATTCATCATTCATGGTGATTTCAACGTTCACCATCTCCAAAGACTTTCCTCTAATTCTCAAGGTACAGCTGGTGAACTTTCCTATCATTTCCTGCGTGCAGCTCCCTGCTCGTATCCCTGATCGCCTTGAAGATAAACACAATATTCTAGACCTTTACTAACCTCTAATCCTTCTCTTTATTCTGTCAAACTCTTCCCTCCATTTGGTTCCTATGATCACCTTCTTATATCTGCTTCCTGTTATCTCTCTTCAAGGGCTTCGGCAGCAGGAACTAGTTTGCCAGGATGTGGGACTTGGATAATTTCTTTGATTATCCGTATGGCGGCTACTGGCACACCATGGCAGGGTCTCTCTATGTGTGGGCACATTTGCAGAGTGATTATCTCTCTGGAATGCAGGTGTACATTACATATTTCCCTTCCAAACAAACTCTGGTTTTATTTTTTTCTTGCTCTCTGCTTGTTCTCTCCTTCTACCCAAGATACTCCATATAGTTTTGAGTGGATATACCCAGTAGAAGTCATTAGATGCTTTATGTATATATACTTTAACTGCATATATATATATATATATATATATATACTATATAGCCTTGTAATGTTTGAAATCAACATTTTATTCTTTTTCTTAATATATATATATATATATATATAATAATATATATATATATAATAATATATATATAATATTTATATAAATATAATAATAATAATATAATAATATAATAATAATAATATATATGTAATAATATATATATATCTCAATATAATAATAATAATAATAATAATAATAAATATGCTATAATATAATAATATATGTATATGTATATAATAATATATATATATATAATATAATAATAATATGTAATAATATATATATAGCATATATATAGCATAACAACCATATATATCTTACCTATATATATATATATATACTTTATATACTTTATACTATATATATATATATATATATATATTTTTATACTATATATATATATATATATATATATATATATATATTTTATATATATGTATATATATTTGGACGGATATTATTCACAGCCTGAGCGCACTTTCATAAAGAAAGATTAAAGGCAGCCTACTCTCTGCTAATGCATTTCTGGTCTCTTGCCAGCAAAAAATATAACTTTGTAAATCTGCCTTTCCCTCCTCTTATTCGCTCGACGGATCTGGCTAACTCACTCCTACTGAAAAGGATAATTTCTTTCTTCTTCTTCTTTTTCTTCTAATTCTTCTTCTTATTTCGGCATCCACTCCTCCTACTCCTTCTTCTCTCAGGTTCCTATGTCTTTCGCCCGGTGCGCATGATCGGGTGCATGGGATTCCGAGATCTATGAACGTCAGAAGGCTAGTGGCCCGGTTGCATTCCTCTCCGTGTTTGAGGAAGTGTGCTATTGAGCTAGCGCCTGTCCTCATTTCAACTCTACTCTCTGCCTTAATACTAATACATTTCCTCAGTGCTGGAAGCTTGCATAAGTCCAGCCGATCCCGAAAAAAGGTTGTCTCTCTGATCCTTCCAACTATCGCCCTATACCTCTCACTTGAATTCTATCTAAAATTTTTGGAAACTCATCTTAACTCTCATTTCCTGGATCATGTTCATCTGGATTCTCATTCCCTTCTTACAGATCATCAATGACTTTCAGCACTCGAGGTTAACCGGTGACACTTTTCTATCTAACTGACTTATGAGGTGCAAATGCCACCAGGACTATATAGAGTCACAATGTGATACTCACCCATGCATTCAAGCTTTTTTCGGGCATGGTATGGGTCACTGCTCTCAGCTCCCTTCCTTTGGACTTCCTCCTTCTCTTTGCTTACTTTTGTCAAGTTTTCTCTCTGATCGTTCCATATCAGAAGCGATTTAACTCCCTCCTTCCCTCTTATTGCGATCTCCACAAGGTTCTGTTTATCTCAACCTTATTCTTACTTTTTTCACCAACAGTCTCCTCAAATCTGCTTCTAACTCTGTTCACTCTTATACTGCCGATGACTCAACTCTCCATTCTTCCACTTATTTCAATTGTGCTCCCTCTCTTGCATCTAGAGTTGCCTCTCGTCTTGAGCATTCCGATTCTATTCTTACAATGACCTCGTTGAATTTCTTACTATTGGTTCCCTACAACCATGTAAATTCAATTTTTTGAAAAAACTCATTCTTTTACATCTCCCTCTCAAAACACACTCCCACCCCATAATTTCCTGAAAGACCCTAACGTCTCCACACATGATAACATATTATTCTTGTTTTGCAAACATAACACTCCATCTACCTTAAGGCTCCCCATATCACCAGTGTTTTACTGAATTGGCTAAAGCTTGGAATACTGTTCAATTTCCACAGATTTTCCTACCCTTTGCTGTCTCAGTAATTCTCTGGGGCTTTATTCGCCCTTGTTTGGAGTACTATTCTCACATTTGGAGGGGACCCCACCCTTCTATTGGATAAAGTTGAGTCTAATGCTAAGAGTCTAACATTGTACCCTACTTCTTTCAAACTCCCTTGATCCTCTATCTCTGAGACGTGACGTTAGCGTACTATCTCTTTCCTGATTACTCTAACGTGGGTACTCGGGAGATTGAAAAAATCTTGCATTCCACCTTTATTGCGTCCTTACATGTAGAAGTGCTCTCGCATGAGATTTTGCGTGAGCATAGAAAACTCAGACTTGCGTTGTGGTGTCTCCTTCCAGCCTCTTCTGTTCTATAGAACTACTTGACCATCTTCTGTTTTTGAACAATATTTAATCTTTCTCTCTTTAAAACGCACACGTCTGCGCTCACCTGAGAGACTTGCGTTAAGCTAGGGCTTGGGTGGGTTTTTCTCTTCTGCATTATTTTCTACCAATAACTTTCGGTAATCTGTTATATATATATATATATATATATATATATATATCTTCTCTCTTTTCATATATACTCTTATATATATATATCTCTCTCTCATAACTATATATATATATGCATATATATATACTCTTTCCCTATATATATCTCTTTATATCTTTCATCTTTCTTGTGCTATATTAACACTCTTTCAACCCAACCAACCAACCCTTATATATCTTTTTCTATATGTACCACTGCTCTCTACTATAGTAATACAGGTTGGGTTTGTAAAAACAAAACTAGGCAAATAACCAAAGGAATAAAGTTGATTCTAGGACGAACAAATTTAAGAAGAGAAAGTAATTCCATCACCGCAGAACATTCAAGAAGCTAAGTTTGCTAAGGTGGGCGGAGGAAAGAGGTGAAATATGTGGTTGTACAGGGAATTTTACCAGTTGGTTAAAGATCCATGAGGGCGGGTAAGTGAAATCTAGTATTTTTAAATTAATTATTGGGTTTAAAAGATTTATTAGCTGATTACTGTGTTATAGGCACAAGTGTGGAGCCTTTTTAAGAAAGCAAGTGAAGGCATTAAAGCGACAGATCGAGTTCAGCATCGCTTTAATGACGGACAACCAACAGGAAGGATCGGCGGGTGCTCTAAGGTCGCCCGAAGGTTACCGGATGCTCGTGATTGATAGTGTGGGGAACTGTGGTTTGCCGCGGAGGACGAGCTGGGCTGCGCCTCTTTCCCGAAGAGCGTTGGTTTGAGAAGATATTTTGTTCTGCAGGAAAAATGATTAAGGACCTGACATCAATATAGTTTATAGGTATATAACGTAGTGGGTTAACGCGTGCGGCCCAGTGGTTAAAGTTCAGAAATCAACTGTGGTATAAGTTTCAGTTTTAATATACATATCTTGAATTACTACGTTGTATGTTGTTGTTTTATAACTTAGCGTGTTTTATTATAATGGATATAATGAACTGTTTCGTAATTTATTTGACTGTGTTTAATGATATTTATTGAAATGTATTGATTAATGAACTGTTTCGTAATTTATTTTGATGTGTTTAATGAAATTGATTGAACTTTTAGAGTAAACTGATTATATTGATATCGATTGTTTAAGATGATTTTGTTGCCATAATAAATGTTATTAGAAAACCCCAAGCAGTTTTAGACCTTCCTAGAAAGAATACTTTTGATTCCGATTTCAATATATATATATATATATATATATATACTGCTATACTATACTTCATATATATATATATATATATATACTGCACTCACTATATATATATATATATATATATATATATATATAATATATATTAACAACCCAATAACCCAACCATATATGCACTAAATATATATAATAATAACCAACCTTGTATATATATATATATAATATATATATATGTATACTAATATATAATAATAATAATATATATATAATAATAATATTATAATATAATATCTTAATAATAATATATATATATATATATATATATATATAATATATATATATATATATATATATATATATATATATATATATATATATATATAATATAGTATAATATATAT
>JABUQX010062471.1:0-22500 GCA_015478945.1 Trachelipus rathkii | reverse complement strand
AAGTGAAAGAAAGAGACTGTGTTGAAAGTGGAAGAGCAAGTTGAAAAGAGCGTTCTTCAAATGAACTGGTATGCGAATAGATAGTTTAGAATTTCAGTGTTCGTTGTAACAGATAAAGTATAAGGAGGCGAAGACACAGACATTGGTGAAAAGATTGAAGAGAGTTATTAAACTTGGGGAGAGATGAAAAGTCGAAAAGACACCTAGACCCAACGCCCTTACTCTATATGAAACGATGCCGATATTCAGAGCAAGATGCAGGGTTAGCCTTGGAAAGTTTTGAAGGTGTTTAAGAACACTAAACTTTTTCAAAGCTTGCTTAAAAGAAGAACAATGTGATTCTTCAAAGAATGTTGTTGTTACGTGGAAGATTATGTGTAGAAAATGAAGGATTTCAGCTTTTGAGGAATTAAAAACCACCGTGTTTTCTCTGTATTGATCGAAAATACGATTAAGATCTGGCATCTGTTAACCAAGGTTTTTCACTCTATCGCATCAGTTGTTTGCCATTGAGAGGGACGCCTTTTTGATGAAAAGGAGTAATGAAGTCATAAGGAAGCACTCAGAGATAAAGTTTCTGAAATGGGACATTGATTTAAACCCTGAGAAAATCACAATTGTCGATAGATTTCCAACAGAACAATGATAACCTTAGACAATACTACCAAAATGACATGATATGGAAATAAGAAGTCACGGAGAGAAGGATTAAAAATCGAAAGAAGTTTGAAAATCAGGCTCTGTGCCAGACTTGATCGAAATCTTTGACATGTTATGACATCTTTTTGACATGCTAAGAGCAAAAGATTCACCGGAATACAGAAGAGTAGAGGACATCAGTTAGAAAAAAAGAGAAAGAAAATCATGTATTTCTTATGGAAATCATTCTGAGAAATAATATCATACTAAATGTCTGTTTTTGTTCAAATCCTCCTCTCTTGTATGTTGAAACAACAGAGGCTCCTATATTAAACTTGATATACTTCACTAGTTGGAAGATTTGAGATGAATACTTTTTGGTACAGGTTGAAAGGGCCTACGCTTCCAGTAGAGGTGTAAGGTTGAATAGGTAGGCTGAGAATAATTATTTATCAATCTTGAGAGATTGCTTTCTAGGGAAGCACATGTTTTGAAGCTACAGGATGGATGCCTTCAGGACCGCCAGTGTTAGTTGAATGTTAAGTTAAGTTAAGAAGAAAGTACAATGTTTGAAGAGCATAAGATGAGTTCAGAGGGAGGTGTAGAAGAAGGAGTAGCCTCGGATTATTTGAAATTTTGTTAGAGACAAAGGATTGTTCAGCAGAAGACGATCAATAGTGCAAAAGTGGTATCGGCAGAAGAAACAAGAGAATGGAATGAGGAAGAAGCAAGTTAAGAGATGGCAATTTTTTACAAGATATCAGAATTGGCTTGAAGAGGAGGAGGAGGGAGGAGGAGGAGGAGGAGGAGGAGGAGGAGGAACCAGAAATATCATTGCGTTTTCTACGAGAAAAGTTTTTTTTAATGTTGCGAAGAATAGATTTGGACTTTTCTGGCATGAAGCATAAGTTGCTTGAGTTTTTGAAGTTTAAAGAAGACGTTAAATCCGGAAGGCAGCTATCATGCGACATATAAGCACAAGAACAAGCGAAGTTTAACCTTGGTTTATTAGTTTTGATTGAGCTGATGTGAGAATGAAATAACGACTCCATGCCATAACTCCTTTATGATTATTTACATACTCCGAGGGACAACTTAGGTAGAAGCAGTAATTATCCCATGGGAAATCAGGGTAAAAGAGACCGGATACCCGACCAATTCGCAGCTAAGAAGTGCCAAAAATGATCGGATGTCAGACCAATTTGCAGCTAAGAGCTACCAAAAGTGTTCCCTCTAAAAAGGCTGAGGCAGTTCTTGCAGAAAACTTCACTAGAGAAGATAGAACATGGTACAGAGGCAAGGAAGCGACAGGAAGAAACTAGTGAAAGAAAAATTAAAGGGATTATAAAAAAAAATAAATAATAATAATAATAATAATAATAATAATAATAATAATAATAATAATAATAATAATAATAATAATAATAATAATAATAATAATAATAATAATAATAATAATAATAATAATAATAATAATAATTTATAATAATAATAATACTATATGTATTTATAATAATAATAATAATAATCATGTAATAATAATAATAATAATAATAATAATAATTTATAATATAATAATAATAATAATAATAATATATTATAATAATAATAATAATAATAATAATAATAATAATTACAATAATAATAATATTTATAATTAATAATAATAATAATAATAATAATATTAATAATATAAGTATAATAATAATAATAATAATAAATAATGTAATATAACTAATAATAATAATAATAATAATAATATATTGTTATTATTATTATTATTATTATTTTATTATTATTATTATTATTATTATTATTATTATTATTATTATTATTATTATTATTATTATTATTATTATTATTATTAAAATAGTAATGTGGTAGTAGTAGTATTGAAGTGGTAGTGATAGTAGTAGTAGTAGTAGTAGTAGTAGAAAACCAATTATAATGATCACCAATATAATTATTGAATAGAATTTAAAATTAAACACCGTTAAACTATACATTAAATGTATTAAAAAAGGAGAAAGAAGGATATATTTGACAAATTTTAATGGAGAGAAAGTCATGTTGTTGATTTAATGAAGCAGATTTTTCCTCAGTCCTTCGAAACGGTTAATTATTAGTATTATTATTATTATTTGCTATGCGAATTAACCTAGGCCTATATATATTATATATAATATATAATATATATATATATATATATAACCTTAATAATATATATATATATGTATAAATAATAATAAATTTATATATATATATATATATATATATATATATATTTATATATATATATATATATATATATATAATAACTATATATACTATGCTATATATATATATATATATATATATATATATATATATATATATACTTTCTTATAACGGTTTTATGGATTTGCAACAGGCAAATGATAGGATTAATAGAGAAGTCCTATGGCAGATGTTAGTGATATATAGTGTTGGTGGTAGGTTTCTGAATGAGATCAAAAGTATGTATGACGATAGTGAAGCATGTGTAAGAATAAATGGTCAAAAATGATTGGTTTAATATTAATAACGGAGTGAGGCAGGGATGTGTTATGTCTCCTTGGTTATTTAATTTGCATATGGATGAGATTATGAAGAATGGGGCGGCAGGTGGCAGGAAGGTGTTCGTGATGAAGATGGAAGAGAGTGGTGCCTGCTTATTATATGCGGATGATTTGGTTTGTGTGATGAATCTGAAGTGAGACTCTGAGGAGGATTGGTAGGGGTTTGAAAGTAAATATTACATCAAATTAAGTAAGGAAGTTATAAACAAATGAATGAGAAGTCAAGGTGTGAAGTCATGTTAGATGGTGAGCAACTGGAACAAGTATCTGAGTATAAATATTTGGGATATATGTTGAATAAAAAGGAACGGATGATGCAGAATGTAGTAGGAAAGTTGTGAATGGTAGGAAGGTGGCTAGTGCAAATAATTCCTTGGTAGTTCGCGCACATGGAATATATATTTATGGTCCTTGCTAGCTGATTTCGTATAATCTTTGTATTATACTATATTCTTCTGAAATGTTACTCTGGTGTGAAATAAAAAGAGGGTATAGATCTAAGGTACAAAGTGATCAGATGAAAAATCTTAGGGGCGTGTTAGGTTGTGAGAAGAATTGATAAAATGAAGAATCAGCGCATAGGAAGGTTATGTTTATGAAAAAGGGCGTAAATGTAGAGAAGAGAATAAATGAAATATTTGTTTGAGATGGTTTGGTTGTAGCTGACAGATGGATGATATATCCAATCTGAGTTCAAACGGATGTACCTCAAAATTGTTGAGTGTGTTGGGAATCGCCCGGCTGTGAGACCGAGGAAAAAGTAGAGTGAGTCAGCCTAAAGAATCTCAGAAGGAGAATATGGGTTTGTAGAGATGAAAGAAAGAGTTCAATGGGAGTGAACAGCAGTGTATTTGTGAGGGGTATGGTTGAGGGCTTTTCCCAGATACAGTGAAAAGGTCCTAACGGTCTCGACCTCCAGGGTGGATTTTCTTGTCCACAGCTTCTTCTCACTGGGTAGTTGTTAAATAAGGGACGGATAAAATCAGGGGGCTTTCCTTTCTACATTCGTCATGTTCTTCTACTACTTTTCTGTTTCAAGTGCATGCTACAGCACCTCACCCCTAATCTGGAGATAGGAGGAATATATATATATACTCTCTCTCTCTCTCTCTCTCTCACTCTCCCTCCCTCTCCCTCTCTCTCTCTCTCTCTCTCTCTCTCTCTCTCTCTCTCTCTCTCTCTCTCACATAAATATATATATATATATATATATATATATATATATATATATATATACCATATATATAGATTTATAATATGATATTAACAAACTATGGTGTTATACTATATATAGTATATGTATATGTATCATAACATTTTTAAATTTCCAGAATGACCTGAGGCCATTTATTCCTTTTAAGAAATGATTCTTTACTTTTGGAAAGAAGCATTTTTTATAAATAGTAAACCATTTGCACATTATATATATATATATATATATATATATATATATATATATATATATATATATATATTAGAAATAATAGGTATATATATATATATAACATATGGTGTAGACGATATGAAGTTGTATACTTTCTTCATATGATATATATACTAATATATATATACTATATTCAGTATGGTATCAATATTTTTATTTATTAAAAAGCGATTGAAATTTGAGCTATTTTTTATACAATATGATTATATGATAGGTGACTAAGACTGTCAAAAATGTTTCTTGACATTTGTGAAATGTTTAAACTTTGCCTATAAAATAGGCTTACTAAAACAGGCTTACTAAGTCTTATATTCTTGGAGGAAGCCAAAAAAAAGAAAAAAAAATGGAAAAGAAATAAATGAAAATCTAGAACTTTAGAATGATTAGGGCTTCTTTGTTATTAAGAAATTGTCTATTATTATAATATACTTTAATTGCAAGTTTAATGGTTTTTTATTCATGTTAACCAGTTCCGTTTTCTTTATCCCATATTATTTAGAACTTTTAAATGGGATTCCCGAAAAGTTGAAAAACTCAATTAATTAAATTTTCATAAGGGTATATATAATATTGTAAAAAATTAATTCGGTTTGGTGAATTATGAATACTATACTATATACTATATATATATACTATATATATATGATATACTCTAATATATATATATATATATATAGTAACTAGTTCTAGCTATAATAACAATAATATTAATATATATATATATATATATATATACATATAAATATAAATAATGCATATATATATATAATGTATCAATAACCATATATGTATATATATGCTCTTCTTTATAACTCATATATATATATATATATATATATATATATATATATATATATATATAATATCTTTCAAGTGACGTCTATGTAATGTAAAAATGTATGTGTATATATATATATGTTTTACATATATAACTTAATATATATATATTTTTATGGCTTGTTTATATATATATATATATATATATATATATATATATATATATATATATAAACGCTCCCAATAGTATAACTAACTAACTCCAATAGTAACCAGCCAATAATAATATGCATGCAGCATATCTTCTCTTATAGTAATATATAATAATAATATATATATATATATACTAATATATGTATATATATGTAATAACCAATAACCAATAATATATATATATATATATATAATAATAACCAACTTAATAATAATGTACGTAATACATATATATATGCATAAGGGTATATATAATATATGTAATAATAATAATAATTCGGTTTTGACATATATGTTATATATATATATATATATATATATATATATATATAATATATATATATAATAATAATATATATATATTATAATTTTTAAAATTTTTCATTTTTTTCTTTTAAAAAAAAAGTAAATAATAAAAACAGGTTTTGGAAAAAGTAAAAAATTGCAGAAAAAACTTTTTCTTTTACTTATCCAATCGATATTAAATTTTCCGGGAGTTTATAGTCGGGGGAGATACATTTTATTTATTTAGATTTTTTGTATATTTAAAAAAAATATTTTTTTTAAACATTTCCAAAAAATTTTTTTTTTTTTAAAATTGACCATTCCCAGAGGCAAAAACTTGTTACACATACAAACAAACGATCCATATAAAATAAAGTGTATCTCCCACAAATACATAAGCTCTGAAAATTTCTTGTTGATCGGATGACGAAAAAAAAATCATCAGAATTTTTCATTTTTCAGATATAAGAAAAAGATGGATTCGTAATTTGACCATTGCTGAGATCTGACATTCAAAAATAAAAACACAATAATAATTTTTTTGGGGTAAAATACCTTTCTTTTCATAGTTCAAGTTTCAAGTCATTTTGGAAAAAAAAAAAATTCAGAACGTTAATTAAAAATCGTCAAAAACATAGTTTATCAAAAACATGAAAATATAAAGCAAACCAATATACACGCAGCAATCGAACGCTTTGGTGTCAGAAAAATCTACAACAAACATGCACGATATGATATCTTCAATGCAAGGTTTAATTAGCGATTCACCAATAGTATACACCTGATCAGGAAGAACAATGTGGGAGTATGCCTTATATGGCGTTTCCTAAGCATTTTCAGTACTCGTTTTATGTTTTTTCAATATAACTCTTAGAAACTCTTAGAACTATTATGATTTTAATTTTCAAAAAGAAATATCTTTATTTTTTGTAAATCTGATGGTTAGTTTCTGTGTGTCTCTGTAACTTTGCTGGTGATACCTAAGAATTATTTGAATAATGACTTTTGTTAAAAATAAACAATGGGCATCTGGAGCTTCTTTTTCACCAGTACTAGTGGTCATATCACAAATAATTAGGAGCATATTTACGTTTTCTTTCAGGACAGAAAGTAGATGCTTTTGGTGAAGTTCTTAAACTAAAAGCTGATGCTTGTACGGGTTCCGCAATATCATCGTCTTCTGCAAAAGCTGTTGTTTCACATGATTTTGCGTTACTTTCTCTTCGATATTCTATGAAAGGCATATTTTTAACCATCGATCAATTCTAAGATAAATTTCTAAAAATTAGAAACCTTTTGATCAAGAGAGAGTAATTCATAGTTTAATGAAAAACAAAATTATACCACAGATGGAATTCAAGAGATTGCACTACGGATTTGTTACTTAAAAAGAAAACACACATTTTCAAATTTCATAATCTTAAAAAGAAGAAACTTTTCAAATTTCAAAATCTTAAAAAGAAAACACACTTTTTCAAATTTCATAATCTTAAAAAGAAAACACACTTTTTCAAAATTCATAATCTTAAAAAGAAAACACACGTTTTCAAATTTCATAATCTTAAAAAGAAGAAACTTTTCAAATTTCAAAATCTTAAAAAGAAAACACACTTTTTCAAATTTCATAATCTTAAAAAGAAAACACACTTTTTCAAATTTCAAAATTCTACATATATATATATATATATATATACTCTATATATATATATATAATATATACCTCTCTCTATATATATATATATATAACTGCTCTAATATATATATATAATTTATAATAAAAAAAATTTAAGAGGAAACTTGTAAATAATTTAGAGGAGTCTTATCTAAAGTAAGATTTTTATTAATATATTCACAAATTTTCGTTTCTTGTTCGGAAACCTCATCAGGTGCAGTTCTTTGTAAGACTAAAGTTAAAATTAATATTAACAATAAAATTTAAAAAGTAATTTATATTTTAGATTTGGATTTTTATAGAAATTAGTGGAGTTCATAATGTTGTTAAGAGTGGGATTAATATTGAATTCGCCTTTTTGTCTATTGTAATTATTGGTGTTAATGATGCAGTAGGATTCAAATAGTTTTCTTCTGTGTAAATCTTATGTATGATAGGGGTCATGTTGTTAATGTCTATAGTGTGGTTATGTGTGGAACGATATAATGTAAGGGCAGAATTTTGATTGTCAATGGTAAGTTCATGTTTGTGTTGGTACAGTCTACGCTTAAAATCATGAGTTTCGCCGATGTATAAGGAGTTGCAATGAAGGCAAGAATTTTATAAACACATTGGGGTATGGTAGTGGGTCGATTTATGTTAGGTCTAAGAATAGCTTTGAGGGGTAGATTTCCTGAAGAGGTAAGATTGAAATTGTTGGGTAAGATGTTTTTTAATTGTTTGAGGAATGTTAGGAATGGGTAAGAAAGGATTGTTTTTAGAGTGGTTGTGAGTGTGTGGTTGATAGAAGGATTTTTTTGCTTGTTTAAGTGCTCGTTGTATAATGAAATTGGGGTAGAAAGTTTGTTTAAAGCTAAGAAGAAGAAAAGGTAATCAAATTTCAGTTGTGGGAAGAGGCTTATTCTTTGACTCTAGAATAAGGAAAAAGTGTTTACCTATTTTTGTTGGTTGAATGGACAGAAAAATAATGTATGCATGGGTTGTAAGTAGGTTTACGGTAAACAGAGAGAGTGGATAGTAGTGAGATTATTTGACCAGGTTGTAGAACGTCAAAAGGAATGGTAGGAGTATTTCTGCGGAAGTTTCAATGGGTAATTTAATGGTAGGGTTAATAGTGTTGAGGGAAATTAGGAAATATTACTGTGGGTTAATAATGGGAGGAAACAATCACTCTTTTATTCCCTAACATTCCTCTTAAACAATTAAACATACACTAACAATAATTTCAATCTTACCTCTTCAGGAAATCTACCCCTCAAAGCTATTCTTAGACCCATAAATCGACCCACTAACATAACCCAATGTGTTTATAAAATTCCTTGCCTTCATTGCAACTCCTTATACATCAGCGAAACTCATGATTTTAAGCGTAGACTGAACACAAACATGACTTTACCAATGACAATCAATATTCTGCCCTTACATTACATCATTCCACACATTCCACACTATAGACATTAACAACATGAGTCCTATCATACATTCAAAAAATTTACACAGAAGAAAACTTTTGAATCCTACTGCATCATTAACACCAATAATTACAATAGACAAAAAGGCAGATAATATAATCCCTCTTAACAACATTATGAACTCCACTAATTTCTATAAAAATCTTAAAATCTAAAATATAAATTACTTTTTAAATTTACAACATTATATCGTTTAACTTTAGTCTTACAAAACTGCTGATGAGGTTTCGAACAAAAACGAAAATTTATTCTTTAATATATTAATAAAAAAATCTTACTTTAGATAAAAAATACCGACTCTTCTAAATTATTTTACAAGTTTCTCTTTAAAGAACTTTTATTATAAATGTATGAATTAGCGATCATTGCTGAATACTTACTATATATATATATATATATATATATACATATATATATATATATATATATACTAATATATATATATATATATATATATATATATATATATATATATATATATATATATAACAATAATAACCTATATATATATATATATATCACTCCTCTTTATATGTATATATATGTATATATATATATATATATATATATATATATACCATATATATATATATATATAACTATAATAATATATATATATATATATATATATATATATATATATATATAACCAACAATATATGCCTTAGTAACAGCAGCAACTGCTGCTGTATATAGCCTTACGATATAACTGTAACAACGCCATATATATATATATATATATATATATATATATATATATATATACTCTATATCACTCATATATATATATATATACTGTCTATAGGTTCTGCTATATATATATATATATCCATATCTCAAAAACTACTATCGCATCCAGTTAAGCTAAAACCGATTATTTTTAAAAAATCAGCTAAATCGAACACAATGAACAGCAACGCCTCATAGTGTTAAAAGATTGAACTAATAAGTTAGATAGCTAGTTATTGAAAATAATGGAAGTGAAATACATTACTAATATAAGTTTGTAGTTGTGATGAAATATAATTAAGCAAACATAAGTTTAGTGAGAGGGTGAAATTATTAATTATTATAAGTTTAGTTAAGTAAAATTAAGTAACTATCTAAAAAATAGTGGGATTTGTTTTTAATATTCTTAAGGTGTGGAGCTCACTTATTATAACAGTTTTATTCTAAACAAATTGAATTTTGTTTTTACAGTTATATATGTTCTGAAACAATGAAAAGGGAAACAAATTATAATCTTGAATGGTTTCACAATAAAAAACATTTTAACAGAAACTGATGCAGTAAAATTTTTTCAACAATATAATATTATTCCAAAAACTAAATTATGTAACAATGCTCATGAAATGGAAATTGATGGTTTAGAGCGAAAACTATCATCGATCCATATCTCAAAAACTACAATAGTTACAGGAAAAAGAAATATTAATGATTTTAAACCAAAAATTTTATTAATTATAGATAAAAAAAATTATATCTCAAAAACTACAATAGCTACAGCGAAAAGGAATACATTTTTTGGAATCCTTGTAAAAAATTTTAGTTGGGAAAATGTAAAAAAAATAAAATAAATAAATAATCTCTTTTAATCTAATATTATTCTATTTTTTTTTAGGAGCAGGGGACATAATATAAGGGTATTACACATGTAAGAATATTGCGACAGAACCTAAGGGGGACGTTTTCCACCCCGTAGAGAAGGGGCGGAGGAACCCCCGTAATACCAAAGAGCGGGGGTTCCGGGACCCTCCCCGGAGGAATAGTCCCTGCCCCATGTGGTTCGGAAGACCGAGACTGGCTCCTGTCGGTGCCGGTATACTCCCTTGGGAGTGATGCTATTAAAGAAAAAGAGAGAATTTAATAGAAAGATATCTATTAATTTATCTTGGTAACCAATAAGAGTCTCTAAATAGACTCTCTAATCATATATCTTACTATAATTATTAGCAATAATATTTTTTATTTTTATTTTGCACATTTTTATAAGAATTTACATAGGATTCAAAATCTTTGATATTTAATATAACTTTATTGATTTTGAATTATATATATATATTATATGTATATATTATATATATATATATATATCATATATAATAACTTAAGATATACACGTATAAACGTAAAGACACATATAGATCTCTTGTAAATTTCTGTATATAACAATATATATTGACCTATCTAAAGATGGACCAGCATTCAGCTTGTGTATTCCTTTTCCTATTGGCTGTGTAGTTTTTAGGATATATGGATTGATGATAGTTGTCACTCTAAACCAAATATCATACTTATTTTTTACCACTATATATATATCTTATATATATATATATATATATATATATATATATATATATATATAGAAACATACTATATATATACTATATATATATCATCTTGTACTCTCTTTATATATATATATATATATATATATATGTATATAATAATAATATATATATATATATATATATATACTGAACATATATACATACCATATCACAATACGCACCATGCCCAACTCTGTATATATATATATATATATATATATATATATATATATATCTACACATATCTTTATCTTTTATATATATATATATATATATATATATATATACCTATATATATACTATATTTATATATATATATATATATATATAACTCTCTTTCTGCTACTCTTATCTTTCTCTGCTCTTTCTATATCTTATATATATATATATCTTATATATATATATATATATATATATATATATATATAACCCCAGTTCTTAATATAGTAATTTTACTAATTTATTTTTCTTTGTGACTGCCCAAACTCTATTATTAATATAAAATGTTCTTTCCAATTTTTTGCTTTTATTTCATACGAGAACTTGTTAATATTAATTAATTAGGCCCGTATTTACGAATCAACTTTGAAAAACGTCTTGACTTTCCGATCCATTACGATCGATAATGGCGTATGGAGTGGATGCGGATAACGAGACATGATCCTTATAGCAATATGTATATATATATATATACATATATATATATATATATATATATATATATATATATATATATAGTAACTATAGTATATATATATATATATATATATATATATATATATATATCTTTATAATAACTATATATGCTGCTATACATATATATATATATATATATATATATATATATATATATATATATGTATATTATATATATATATATATATATTATATATATATATATATATATGTATATATATATATATATATATATATATATATTTGTAATATAATAATAATAATATATATATATATATATATCTATAATATGTATATATATATAATATCTATATATAATAATAATATATAATATAATATACATATATATATATATATATAATATATGTAATAACCAATAATAATATGTATATATATATAATATACTTATATATATAATATATATATAATATATATATATATATATACTATGAAAATATACTATAATAATAATAATATAACTCAATAACAATATATATATATATATATCTCTGTAATATATATATATATATGCTCATATATATACATATATATACTCTCTCTCTATATCTCACCACTATATATATATATATATATATTTATTTATTTAACTATTATTTCTTTATACATATCGCATTTTTAGCATAGTTGCAAGGTGGTCTTGGTGGTGATAAATACAAAAGAGCTCATCACCCGCATTACTACGAAAGAACAATATCATTAAGGGTTTCAACCCATACTTACCAAGAGGAAGAAAATTTTGATAATTTGCTTCGCCTGCTCTGAATCGACCGATTTTGAAATCTTTCCAACTCCACAAATTTTAATATTCCAAAATTTCTTATCTTGGATAAAACATTTTTTCATTTAATTTTCTCTTATACTTAAAGACATGTGAGTTAAAAAAAGATTACATAGCTTTCATCAAGACTTCCAAATGAAATTAATTTGAAATGCATAATATAATTTTTACATTTAAATCGAACAATAAAGAAATATATTTTCCTTTTAAGTTGTTATCGTTAAATTTAACCAAAAGCAATCTCTCTTCAATATATTCAGACCATAAGTAGACTCCAAGAATATTCTTCTTTTCAAATAAAAAATTTCATCCTTTCCTTCTTCTTTCCAATCTCTCTTCCTTCTGGCCTTTTCTGTTTTTTGCTTCCCTTCTGGTTCCACTGCGACACTCGATGATGGTCGAATCATATATATATATATATATATATATATATATATACAACTTAGCCAACAACCTTAGCCTTATAACCCATACCTTGTATACCACTCTTAATATATACTATATATATATATATATATATATATCTTTATACTCTACTATATATGCCATATATATGATTTACTTTATAATTACTTTAGATTTTTAATACAAACACAGGTGTATACTATTTATATTTAATGTGTTTCAAGATAACATATTATTTTAAGAAGTTCCTATTCTAAATGCCTCTACGTATACTTAATCTAGCAAGTGATTAAATGATATTTATTCCCATTTATATTTCTATTTCGTCGCTCACAGAAAAGTGTAGCTTTTAACTATTATAAACTGTGCATTTCAAGAAAGTGAATACTTCTGTGCTAATATATTTATATAACCCTTCAACGTGATGAACTATTTATGTTGAATTTATGGTCTGAAGTATTATTAAATGTTATTAATATACTTAGTTCTATTATCGTAATTTGCATCAAGAACACATCTCCGGAATCTCAGGTTTTTCATACAAAGGAACAGGTGTCATCAAGTCATCACACTTGTGTTTGTAAATCTCTGATTAATATAAAGTTCTGAGCTGGCAGAGAAATTACCAAAGAACGACGATTGATCGTTACAAGTGATCCTGGACTAGGATTGACGAAGAAATTAATTAGACGGATCGGTGTCTGTGTCGTTTGGATTTAGTTACTGTTGGAATTAACTGATTTGGAATTTGAAACACTTGCCTTACTTGGAGTTGAGGCGATATGAATTAATTATGCCTGCAAAGAATTGTAAGTTGTCTTTTGTCTCAAGAATTATGTACTGCAAATATTAACTAATTGTGTCCTAAGTTGTGAGTATTTTCCGTGGTAATAATTATTTATTACGATCATTTTGTTCTTTAAAAAAAGGAAATTAGTTGAACTAAGTCTAATTTATTTTAGACATTGCCGACGTTGCCGGGAAAGAAAATAATTATATTGACTTATTTTTGCATTCAGTGACGATAGGAAATACTAAATTGTGATTTTTGTGTTTGCTGAATTATAAGTTAGCTTAGCGTTGAACACAAGGTTTCTGTAATTGTAATTTTAAAATTTATTTAGTAGTATTGATTAGGATTAATTGGAATACGAAAAATTGTTACTTTATTTTGGGGAAAATTAATTGGGTACGTGAATATATATTAAAAATTTACTGTGAAAAATAGATATATATTGTGATTAGTATAGTTTTATCTTTTATATTTTTTATATTGTTTTTATACTATAATTTTAACCTTGTATTACTATTGTTATTATTTGGGGGTTGTATTTGGTGAAGCGGGTGGTGGCCAGTGTGGTAAGTGCTAGGTGCGAGTCCCACAAAACTGCAATCCTAAGTAAAAGTGAATTAGTATAGAAAGGAAAATGGGGGGAGGAGAGACGGTAATAAAGGGGATGTTATGAACGTAAGGGGTGTAAACGAATTTGAAAGAGGAGGAATGGGGTTAATGTTTGGAAGAAAAAAGGTTGATTGTTAGGTTAACTGAAACTAAGCTGAAGGAAAGAGGAGATGGATTTGGAAATACAAGGTATGATATCAGGGTGAACGAGAGATGAGGGGAGGAAGGGTGGAATAGTTATGAGGAAAGGATGTGATAAGGTAAGGGTGTGCACCAGGTGATTCAGGATAATGTGGTAAAAGTAAATTTGGGGGAATATGTGGGTTTTATATGCGCATATAGCCACCAGTGAATGAACGAGGGGAGAGGAGAGAAAAATTTGGAATGAGTGAATGAGTTTGCGGAAAGTTTTGGGAAATGACAAAATTTGTCTATTGGGAGATCTGAATGCGGAAGGGAGAGGGTGGGAAGAATAATAGGACCATTTGGGTAGGGGAGAGGAATGTTAATGGAGAAAGTTTGATTGTGTGTTGTAAAAGAATATAATGGAATACTTGGTTCAAAAAAACAGTGAAATCATAATAACATGAAGATAGAAACGGGCAGGCAGGTACTGATTATGTGTGTAAATGAAGGGATAAGGCAGATTACTAGATGTAAATGATTTAGAGGGCGGGTAGGGATATCGGATCCACTATTTGGTGTGTTCTAGGAAGAGTTGGAGAGAGTACTATTAGGGAAAGGGGGAAAAAGGAGATAGAGTGATAAAGTGGAAAAATATGGAGGCAGGACCAGTGATTAAGAGGGCATTTAGGAGGTATGGAGATAGGTGGAGAACGTGAGAGGGACGGAATTGGAGGGAGGGGAGTGATGAGATTTTAAAGAGGGCAGTATTGAAGACTGGAGGTATGTGCAGTAAAAAGGTGGTTAAACAGAAGGATCAAGGAGTGGAATGTAGAGGAGAGGTGAAGGAGGTATGAAAAAGGAAAAAAGGATAGCTATTGAAATGTGGAAGTAGGAGATGAGGAAAGCTCGAAGGTAATATAGAAGCGGTGTAGAGTGAAGCAAACTAGGCGTGGAAGAGGCGAAGAGAAAGGCAAGAAGATAGTGGTGTAGAAAGTGACGGAAAGATTGAATCGGACAGCAAGATGTTCTGGAAAGAAGTAAATAAAAAAAGGAGGAAGAGGGGTTGGGGGAGAAGATTAAGGGAGGATGGGGCGTGGATAGGAGGAGAGGATAGGTAGAAATGGAGTATTTAGTGAATTATTAAATAGTGGTGGAGGGAGGATATTTGCAAGAGTGAGGATGGGGGGTGAATTGGGGAGGGAGGGGGAGGATGAAAATGGAGGAAATTATTAGGGCTTTGAATAAAGGAAAAAAAGGGAAGTCTGCAGTCTGGATGGAGAATGAAATGTACAGAATGAGTATAGGGTGGAGAATTTGTATAGTTATTAAAAATATTGGAGATTGATGTACCTCAGGATGGGAGATGTTTTTTGTTCCCCTGTTATAAGGGAAAGGAGATAGAGAATGTCGAATTATAAGAGTATTATGTCTATACGTTGGTAGGAAAGTGTATGTAGAATTCTGATTGAAGACGTGAGAGGGTTAACGGACGGGAAGAATGGGGGAAGAACAAGGAGAATTTAGGGAGGGAAGATGGACCAAGTGTTCACACTAAAGATGCTTGTGGAGAAAAGTATAGAGAGAAAAGGGAAAGTGTATGGTGTTTTTTAGACTTAGAGAAAGCATATGATAAGTAATAGGAGTGAATTTGAGGGTGTTGAGGAAATGGATGGGCGGTAAACTGAGTTTTTAGAAAGGTTAAATTTTTTTAGGGGCCTTTTTTTTTTATTAAGGGGGCGGTAATAGTAGAAGCTGTTGAGAGTGTAAGGAGGAGAGTGAAGTTTGGGTGGTAGAGACTGAGGCAGTGTTAATGTCCGCCTGCTACCAATTTGTTATGGAGAGTTGTTGAGAGAATGGTGAGGAGGGACGGGTGGAAAGTTAACAGAATGGAATACAGAAGGGAAGTGAACATGATACTGGTTTGCGGACGATACTGCCCTAGTGGAAGAACGCGGAAGAATAGGTATTGTGAGGGAGTTTGAGAGAAATTGCGACAAAAGGCTTAAAATAAATCCTTAAGAGTAAAAGTGTTAGTGTTGAGGAGAGAAAGAGAGGGAGGAGGTTAGAGTTCCATGGGGGGTTTTAGTTTTGGAAGAATAAAATGTTAGATATTTAGATGATTTCTGTAAGGGGAGGTGATGAAGAGGCAATAGAACATAGAGTAGAGAACGAATGAGAGCTTTG
Source organism: Trachelipus rathkii (assembly GCA_015478945.1). Classification (NCBI taxonomy): domain Eukaryota; kingdom Metazoa; phylum Arthropoda; class Malacostraca; order Isopoda; family Trachelipodidae; genus Trachelipus; species Trachelipus rathkii. The sequence goes on along the minus strand of JABUQX010062471.1, from coordinate 5,459 downwards.
AGCGAGAAAGAAGTATGAAAGGGGATTTATCACAGAAAGGTAAGATAAGTATGTTTGAAAAAATTTGTGTACCAGCGGTGTTGTATGGGTGTGAAACGTGGGGTTGAATGCCAGGTCCAGAAGAATTGAAGTATTTGAAGACCACGTTGAGAGCGGTTTGTGGGTAAGTAGAAGGTAAGATTAGGAGATAGGTATGAGGAGAATGTGATTCGAGGAATGGGTGCGTGGAGAGCGGAGAAGAATGTGAATTAAGGGCATCTGGTGAGAATGGAGGAACAGAGAGTGGTTAAGAGAGTCTTGGGAGGCGGAGGGGATAGGAAGGAGAGGAAAGGGGAGACCAAGAAAGGAGGGATGGATGAAATAAAAGAGATGCTGAGAGAGGGATGAGGAGTAAAAAGGAAAGTGGGTAGTTTTGGCGAGGATAAGTGGGTGAGGAGGTGCGTGAGGCGAGATGGGAGTTAGGGCGGTGTGAGTGGGAGAGCTTACGTACCACTACCCCGCTCAAGCGAAAGAGTGTTGTTAAAAGAGCATATAAGTAAACTAAACAAATAATACTAATTACCTCCATAGTATATATAGTATATACATATATATTATAAATTATATTATTATATATATATTATATGTATATATATAGTATATATAATATATAATATAAGTATTATATATATATATAGTATATATATATATATATATATGATATATAATATATATATATAATACTAATATATATGATATATATATAAAATATTATATATATATATATATATATGAGTATATATATATATAGTATATAATATGAGATACGTATAATATATATTAGATATAATAGTTATTATATATACTATATAGTTACTTAAGTTATTTATAGTTTAATTCTATCTTCAATTTTCTTGATAAATAAATCTACTTTTCTGATATTACAAATTGTTTAAATCCTTTGAGTTGCACTTCCATAATTCATTATTCAATAGTATGCACGGTCAGCAGAACAATTTCTTTATTTGAGACATCAGTTAGCCAAAGTTATTTCTCGGATCCGACTTATAATTAATGAGTTGCCGCAAGAGAATCGATGGTATATATATATAAGGATATACTCCGAATATGATATTTTTTCCGATAAGTTATCGATTAAAATTAGTCGATATATTTTTTCTGTCTATATATCGATAATCATATTTTATTTTCTGTTTGGAATCAACATATTTTTTTTTTTACTTCTAAAACGTCATTTTCATATTCATTAATAATCATTTAAGCAAAAATGGTGTGTATTTTTAGCACGCGCGTTGGAGTGTATGGGGTACATTTCTGACTGTAGATGAGAGGAGGAGGATGGGAAAGATCAGCCATGATCATACAAAGAAAAGTAAAGGCCTATAATCGGGATCTTTACGATAGATTAATATTTAATTAAAACTTAAATACCTGTATTGGCGTATGTTACTATTTCAATATATTATATATTTAGTAGAAATTATAATGAGATTCAATAATAGTAATATAATACAGGACAATACTAGTTTTTATGTTAAGGTTAAATCTTTAAATAAATTTTAATTTAATACTAAGTAAATAAGGTTAATATAGTAAAGTCTAGTATAGCCTTAACATCGGCACCACTTAATTCCCATTTGTAGCAAAGCACAACACAAATGTACTCATTAACGTCTGAGCCGACGAAGCGTTGAATAATAGAGAATTAGCTCACATTCTCTTCGCTCCAACCCAGACTTTGAACCTGAAGCCCCTCGCTTTATGTTATATGCGAAATTTTCTACTTACTCGAAGCTTTATTCCCTCTTGGAACCACTTCCATATTGTCTAATTTTAAGCCTATTAATATAGTGTTATTTTTACTTTTTAAAAAAGAAATATATATATATATATATATATATTATATATATATATATATAATATATTATGATCTATTGATTATATATTTCATAATTATTATATTATTATTGTATATATTTATATATATATATATACATTTATAAGTAGTAATTATTACTATATATCAGAGGCGACTCCTATATTCGTGATCCGTGCTAGCACTAAATTTACAATTATTAGAGATCACAATTAATATAGAATAGATAGAAAAGATTAATTATCTATATCTTATTATTATTACTTAAAGTTGTCAAATTAATAAATATTACATAATAAATATAAAAAACTGCTAAAGTCAAACAAAAGTCTATATTTTTCAATTAATTTTCAACATAGGACCATTTTTTGCTTTGAATAATCGGAGCATGTGGTGTGTGTATGTGTGTTGAGTGTATGTTCTATTATTTGTTTTGTGTTTGTGTTTGTGTGTGTGTATTTATTTATAAAAATTTTATATATTTGCTGCCTTATTGGCATCTTTTCTTAAAGTTTTTTTTAAACTCCCATATTAATCTCTTTATGTAATTTAGTGCTGAGACTACATTAAATTATTTATATTATTATACTATATTATATATAATTATTATATATATATATTATATATATTATAATTTATTATATATTATATATTATATATATTATATATTAATATATGAATATATATTATATTATAATTAATATTATATTATATTATTATTACATAAATATAATCATATATATAATATTAGATTAGAGAATGAGAAAAGTAGAAAAACTACTGCAGTCGCCTTCTTTATATATATATATATAATTATTAATATATTATTATATAATGTTATATATAATAGTTAATATATACTTATTATCTATAAGGATAGTGAGTATATTATAATATAGCTCAGGTATTATTTATTTCTATAGGCTTAGTATAATAAATATTTATATTTATATATATAATTAGTTATTACCTATGAGTGTAGTGTATAATTTTATTTATATTTTTTTATATTCTATATGTTTGTAGTGATGGAATTATTTATATAGTTAGTTTTTATAGGTTATTGGTTATATTATGGAGTTGTTATAATATATGTAGTGGATTGTATTGTATATGGTTGTAGTTATGTTATTGTTATATGTAATTATATTAATATATTATATTATATAGTATTATATTATATGTAATATTCTTTCGTATTATAATATTTTTATTATGTATATATATTATGTTGTTTTTATTATTTGTACAGTAGTTATATTTGTATAGTGTAGCTGATTAATAAGTTATGTAATATTATTCTAATATATAATATATTATTATTAATTTATATTATATATATATATATATTAGTATAATATTGGAAAATATATTATATTAGTGAAACTTCTATTTCATTTTCACCTTATTTATATTTTTACATTTAATAATATTTGAAATATGACTATTTTGAATTAAATTATATTTTATTTTTAATCTTAAATATCCGTAAGTGATAATTTGACTTACTATAATTCGAATTTTCCTGACTTTATGTGTAAAAAAGAAAGGTTATTATTTCAGTAAAATACATTTCAGTAACAACTGAGCTCTCTCTCTCTCTCTCTTCTCTCTCTCCTCTCTCTCTCTCTCTCTCTCTCTATATTTATCATTATAATCTATATATTTTTTTATTTATTTTTAATTTTCTATATTATATTTATACATGGCGTATTTATATATATTATTATTATATAATATTTATTTATATTATATTATTATAATAATATAGTATATTAATATATATATATTATAATTTATAATTTATTGTGCGTATTGTATATTATGATTATTACTTTTATTATTTTAGCTATTATATTGCGTTACGTATAATTGTGGTGTGTTTATTTATTATAGTATTGAGTATAATATCTATATTTAATATATATTTATATATATATAATTATTATATATTTATTCTATTATAGATATATATATATATTTTATATTACTAATATTATTTATATATATATAATATATTATAAAATTATTATACATATATTTTTATATATTATATTATTATAATATATATTATTAATTTATTTTTATTATTATATTATTATATATATATATATTATTATATATTTATTTTTTCTATGTTATATGATACATAGCATTATTTTTGTTAATAACGCTATATGATAGAGAGTTATTTTATCTGGGTATAATGTGATATATATATATATATAATTATATATATTATTTATTTATTTTCTTACCATATTTATATATATATATATAGTATATTATATATATTTATATGAATATCTGTTATGTTAGCGGTATAAATATTATGTAATATTTATAATTTTAGTATATTTTTGCGTAATTTATCATAATTATTTATTAGTGAGATATATAATAGTATATCTTTTTTAGTTTCTTTATTATATACATTATCTATACATGGTATTAATCTCACGTATACCTGGTGGATGTATTCGAGTTCGGTAACTCTTAGTTGGTATTTATAATATATACTGAGGGTTTAGGTATAGCTCTTTGTTTTTAGGTTATCATAGTGGGGGTCATCGATGATAGTGTATTGAGGCCGTCTTCATGAGTGTTACCGTCTAATAGGTATATCTGCTTAGTGAGACGAAGCTTACATATTTCATACTTATTCTGCCATGTCATATTCGTGAGACATTCTATGTATATTACTTATCGAGTGCCTTATTATGTTTTGCTTATCATATTATTGTTTTTATATATTATATATTCTTTATGATTATGTTACAAAATATAACATTATTTATATATCTGCTCTATATAATCTATTCGAAACTGATATACACATATACTACCATTATCTTTGTATCATCGCTATATTATTCACATCACTTTATTATTAATATCTTGTATGCCCATAATAAAGTCTTTTGACCGAAGTATCGAATAAAGCAATTGATATTTTTAAAAAATATCATATTATTATCGATATATCATTATCTTTATTTTATGATCGCAGAATATATATTATTTTTTTTTTTTTTTACTCTTTTGTATCTCTTCTTAGTAATGCAGTATTGCGAACCGGACATATTTTGCTTGCGTAAGTGTATTTCGTTTTGTTATGTAGTCTAATTTGTTATACGGCGTATATATAGGCCCTCTCACCAACATTTTAAAAAGCTTTTACTTATCTCCGTTAGATAAAACATTGAAATTTGTTTTATAATTAGGTATTTCAATTTCACAATGACATTTGTTATCACTAATTCGCTGATAACTATTATTCATTTTAACTTTAGATAAAAATTAAAAATCACTTATTTTAAATCAAATATAATAATATAAACTTTCAAAAGATGATTTCATTTACTTCTTGGCAAGAATGACAGTAATAAGCTGTTTGTAAGTCTCTTGTATAACATTATTAATGACCAAAACTTTTAATTTTAATTATATATGTATATATATATATTATAATATATATAGTTAATTAATATTTATTTTATTTATATAATATATATATTAATATTATTATATATTATATATATATGATATTTATTTATTATTATATTATTTTATTTTTCTTAAT
>JABUQX010062470.1:17500-25000 GCA_015478945.1 Trachelipus rathkii | reverse complement strand
GGCCGCGGTTCAGACTCAGACTCAGACTCCGACTCCGGCTCCTGCTCGGGCTCCGACTCCGGCTCCGGCTCCGACCTCCGCTCCGACTCCCCCGCTCAGCTTCTGAAGTTTATATATATATTTATTATTATTAGTATTATTATTATTATTATATTATTATTATTATTATAATTATATTATTATTATATTATATTTGTTATTATTTTCCACCGAGGTTTCTGTCTTCGCATCGGTTCTTGAGGTCGATATACATCAAAGGGTTAGGGTTATCGTATCGGGCTTAAAAAATTTGGAGGGGTTGTTAGAGGGAGAGGTGGGTAACCTTGCTGTATACGGTTACAACCCCTCTGGGTCCCCCGAAAGGGGGGACCCCACCCCATTAAAAAATCAAAGTGTTCGTAATTGGCTAAATTTGCGTTGAGAAGATCAGAGTTGAGTTCTTAGAAAAGACTTATATGTGAATCTGTGGATGTTGCGCTCGGCACCGGTGCTGGAGCCACTGCGGATGCCGAGTTAATAAACAGTCGTATAACAACAATGTTGGTGTCTTTATAAGGGTTATCGAGGTCGTAGAGTTCGAATATATGATGGTTATAAGACCGTATAGGGTGTCTAGGGATCCCTCAGAAGGGATCCCACCCCAAACATTAAATATTGATGTAGAAAGCTGAAACTTGATATACAACCTTTTTAGGTTGTATCTTAGGTGTATACGGGGTAAAATGACCGATTTGACCAAATTCGGGGACCAGCCCCACCAAATCTGAAATATTGACCCCATAGAATGATGAAACTCGGGTTATACAACCTCTTGAGGATGTATCTGAGATGACCCCGGCGTGCTAAAAATGAAGCTTGTGTGGGTAGCCCCAGACGGGGGCAGGTTACTCACCCCAAAATCTTGAAATATGACAATAGAACAACGAAATTGATATACAAGCCTTTTTAGGTGTATCTTAGATGTATCCGGGGTAAAATGACCGATTTGGCCAAATTCGGGGACCGGCCCCCAAATCTGAAATATTGACCTAGAACGATGAAACTCGGTATACACCTACCATATAAGGTACTCCCATCATATATGGGTTAAATAACCGTACACAGCCTAAATGGGGGCTCGGGACCCAAACCTGAAATAAATCAAGCCAACCCAAACTACCCTTCCTGACAGTTGTGCTATTGATCTATTGATCTATTTGATCTATTGATCTATTGAAATATTTGTTTAAGGTCAAATTTTTACTAAATTGTTCATGGTTTACATACCCTAAATCAGTAATCAGTAAATCAAACCACCATCCACCCTCCCTCCTGACCAGTTGTGACTATTGATCTATTGATCTATTGATCTATTGATCTATTGCATTAAGGTCAAATTTTTATTATTGTCATGTTTACATACCCTAAATCAGTAAATCAGTAAATCAAACCACCATCCACCCTCCCTCCTGACCAGTTGTGATCTATTGATCTATTGATCTATTGATCTATTGATCTATTGATCTATTGATCTATTGATTAAGGTCAAATTTTTTACTAAAATTGTCATGTTTTACATACCCTAAATCAGTAAATCAGTAAATCAAGCCAACCAACCTACCCTCCTGTCCAATCATGATCTATTGATCTATTGATCTATTGATCTATTGATCTATTGATCTATTGATTTAGGTCAAATTTTTACTAAAATTGTTACCGGTTTTACATACCCTAACAGCGCAAGTAAATCACGTAAAATCAAACCACTTATCCAAACCTCCCTCCTGACCTTCTGTGATCTATTGATCTATTGATCTATTGATCTATTGATCTATTGATCTATTGATTAAGGTCAAATTTTTACTAAAATTGTCATGTTTTACATACCCTAAATCAGTAAATCAGTAAATCAAGCCACCCAACCTACCCTCCTGACCAATCATGATCTATTGATCTATTGATCTAAAAAAAAAATTTGGATTCCCTGATTGATTAAGTCAAATTTTACCTAAAATTGTACGTGTTTACATACCCTAAGGCCAGTAAATCACTTAAATCAAACCACTATCCAACCTCCCTCCTGACCATCTGTGATCTATTTGATCTATTGATTCAAGTCAACATTTCGAGTGTCATTTTGAGGGTACACATAACATAAAATCAAGTTCTTTAAACAAGATCAAACAATAATATGCTGACGTAACAAAGTTTTCACATCAATAAAGCTAACATGGCGTAACATGAACTATGAAAATAATGTACAAAGACAAACCTATCACACCTTAAACACGAATAAACTGTTAACATTAACAAAGTTCCACACTTAACATTCAGTAAAGTAACTAACATAAACAACCAAAAACGTAACTTATTCACACCTTTGTCAAACATATCTCTAACATAACGATGTTAATTTACACTAACATGGTAATAATTAACTAAAATTTATCACAACAGTGGTTAATTATCATACTGATCAACGAATATTACTCTACCACAATAAAGGTTTTCCACACCAATATAGCTACATAGAGATGTACAACGATTGAACTAAGAAAATAATGCAACAAAAAGACAAACCTATCACACCTTAAACACGAATAAACTGTTAACATTACAAATTCCACACCTTAAAACACCAGTTAACAGTAACATAACATGGTATGCAAAACTGACCTAAATTCTTACTTTTTTCAAGCATATCTCTAACATAACGATGTTAATTTACACTAACACACTAATATTTTAGCAAAAACAATGTATCATAACCTTGTCCGATTGATCAGACTGATCAACGAATATATATGCTAACATAACAATGTTTTCACATTAATAAGCTAACATAGCATCATATGAATAAGAGAATAATGTACAACGACAAACCCTAAACACAATAAACATGAATAACTGTTAACATTAACAAAGTTCCAACTTAACAGCGGTAAAGTAACTAACTTTACATACAAAACGTTACCTATTCATACTTTTTTTCAAACATAACTCTAACATATTAACGTTAATCTTACATGACACAGTAACATTTATCAAAAAATGTGTCATAACCATTTACCTAACCCTCATAATACCTAACGAGTAAAGACGAATAAAGTAAAAGTTTTTAGGCTTATTCTCTTTTTAGACTCCGCCTTCCTTTCAGAAAATACCAACTTTAACATGAAAAAATGATTTTATGCTTTAACCATCTGCATAAAGTGATGCAATACTTATTATATTGACCCTCTGTCAGGATATACTAGCAATGTAGCATTCGCCATTCGGTTTACGATTTAATATAAATGACACTTCGTTGGGAATAACGAAACTCCTCGTGAAGATATCAACAACAGGCGTAGAGATGCGGGGAGATGTCATCGTATCAGCACTGCGAAAACTTTCCTACTGAAGAAAATAGTGTATAAACAACCCTTAAATGTAATGAGATTCTTTCTTTCAAACCAATCAGAAGAAAGTAAACAAGATACGACGTACCGAACGAACCATATCAGTTCAAATGGGTAATATATTCTCGTTCGACAACAACAACAACAACAACAATAACATAGTACAAAAATAAGTTCTTTATATACTAACCAACGAATATTGCTAACGTAACATTGTTTTCACATTAATAAAGCTAACATAGGATTGACATAAACTAAGAAAATAATGCACAACGACGAATCTAACACAACTTAAGCACGAATAAAAACTGTTAACATTAACAAAGTTCCAACACTTAACACCTGTAAAGTAACTGACATTGCCTACAAAACGTAACCTATTCATACTTTTACCAAACAATCTCTAACATATTAACGTTAATTTACATTGACACAGTAATATTTAACAAGAATTATTATAACCTTGTTTTTAATTATCATACATAGCAGCGAAAGTATGCTAACGTAACAAAGTTTCCACATTAATAAAGCTAACATAACATAACCCGAACTAAGAATATGATGTACAACGACAAACCTAACACCCCTTACGTGCGAATAAACCACTAACATTAAACAAACTTCTGCACTTAACAGCAGTAAAGTACCTAACACATCGTGCAAACGCAACCTACTCACACTTTTTCAAGCATATCTCTAACATATCAATGCTAATTTTACATTACATTATTAATATTTAAACAAAAGTTTGACCCGCAAAAAAATTACAGAAACATTTCCTATAATGCTGACGTAACCAGATGTTTACATCAACTTCTAACATTTAACAAAAAATTCATATAACCTCGTCTAAATAATCATTTAATCCCCAGCGAATATTGCCAAACATAACCCAAAGTTTTAACCAAACATAACAAAAAATAACAAAATTTTATCCTAACATAACATAAAAATAAGTTCTTTGAGTAAAATATCACAGTAAAACGTAATAATTTACTGATTTTAAAGCAGTAAATCAGTAAATCAAACCCCTCCATCCGTGCAGTCCCCTACCCGTCCCACCCACCTGTGATCTATTGAGCTTTTTGATTCAAGTCATATTTCAAGTATCATTTTGGACAAACATAACATAAAAATATGTTCTTTATATACTAAAAACCTACGAATATATGCTAAGCCAACAAAGTTTTTAGCACCAATAAAGCAACAAATCATAACCGCGACTAGGAATATTAATGTACAAATGCAAACGACTAACATACCTCGCGTATGAATAATCAGCTAACATCCTGAAAATTCCCTACTTATCAAGGTAAAGTAGCTAACAGGTCATACATTACTCGATATGTTCCCACTTTTGGAGCATTTAGCAACAGGTAAAGCCGTATTATCTAACAAAATCCCTTAACAAAGTGACCAATCTATCAAAGATGCCACCATCTTGAACTATGAATTGACACTATCTTCATCAAAGTGTCACTCGTTTCGAGTATAACATCATTTGACCTATGAATAAACGTAGACATTAGCAAAAGTCTAGGGCAAACCTAACATTATTCAACAAAAACTTAACCTAGGCTCACGTTTCTAACACATCATCGTCAGTTAACACAGTAATATCTTACAAAAACTCATCATTTCTCTAACAAATCAGTGTTATTTCCACATTGTCATAGTAATATTTAACATAACGTATCTAACTTACGAATAAACAGTTTTCATTAACCAAGAGTATCTAAAGCAACACATTACCTTCCGAGAGAAAACCCAGGGGGATGCGCCCCTTGAAAGGGTGTGAATCCTGCGAGGGGGATCACCCCAAAGGGGTGTAAGCGGGCTTTAGGCCTCAGCCCGAAGGGCTGAGGCCTTACCCCTCCTTCGGAGGGGTAAAAAGAGATAAGCCTAAAAACTTTACTTTATTCGTCTTTACTCGTTAGGTATTATGAGGGTTAGGTATGGTTATGACACATTTTTTGATAAATGTTACTGTGTCAATGTAAGATTAACGTTAATATGTTAGAGATATGTTTGAAAAAAGTATAAATAGGTTACGTTTTGTATGTAAAGTTAGTTACTTTACCGCTGTTAAGTCTGGAACTTTGTTAATGGTTAACAGTTTATTTGTGTGTAAGTTGTGTTAGGTTTGTCGTTGTACATTATTTCCTTAGTTCATATGGCTATTGTGACTTTATTAATGTGAAAAACATTGTATGTTAGCATATATTTGTTGATCAGTATGATATCGGACAAGGTTATGATACATTTTTGCTAAATTAGTGTGTTAGTGTAAATTAACATCGTTATGTTAGAGATATGCTTGAAAAAAAGTAGATTAGGTCACGTTTTGCATACCATGTTAGTTACTTTACTGGTTTTCTTTCTTTTTAGAATGAGATAATGTTAACAGTTTTATTCGTGTTTAAGGAATGTGATAGGTTTGTTTTGTTACATTATTTTCTTAGTTTCATGTTACATCATGTTAGCTTTATTGGATGTGGAACCTTATTATATTAGAGTATATTCGTTGATCGGTATGATAATTAACCAATGTTGTGATTAAATTTTAGTTAAATTATTAACCATGTTAGTGTAAATTAACATCGTTATGTTAGAGATATGTTTGACAAAGTGTGAATAAGTTACGTTTTTGGTTGTTATGTTAGTTACTTTACTGATGTTAAGTGTGGAACTTTGTTAATGTTAACAGTTTATTCGTGTTTAAGGTGTGATAGGTTTGTCTTTGTACATTATTTTCATAGTTCATGTTACGCCATGTTAGCTTTATTGATGTGAAACTTTGTTACGTTAGCATATATTGGTATTGATCTTTGTATAAAGAACTTGATTTTTATTATGTTTATCCAAAATGGACCTCGAAATGTGACTTAATCAATAGAGTCAATAGATCACAGATGGTCAGGAGGGAGGTGGATAGTGGTTTGATTTAGTGATTTACTGCTTTAGGGTATGTAAAAACGTAAATTTGTAAGTTATAAACAAAATGAGACTTAAATCAATAGATCAATAGATCAATAGATCAATAGATCATGATTGGTCAGGAGGGTAGGTTGGGTGGCTTGATTTACTGATTTACTGATTTAGGGTATGTAAAACATGACAATTTTAGTAAAAATTTGACCTTAATCAATAGATCAATAGATCAATAGATCAATAGATCACAGATGGTCAGGAGGGAGGTTGGATAGTGGTTTGATTTAGTGATTTAACTGCTTTAGTATGTAAACGTACAATTTAGTAAAAATTTGAGCTTAATCAATAGATCAATAGAATCAATAGATCAATAGATCATGATTTGACACGAGGGTAGGTTGGGTGGCTTGATTATACTGATTTACTGATTAAGCGCGATGTAAAACATACAATTTTATAAAAAATTGGACCTTAATCAATAGATCAATAGATCATAGATAGGGAGCCAATTAGATCAATAGTCAATAGATCACAGATGGTCAGGAGCGGAGGTTGGTAGTGGTTTGATTAGTGATTTACTGCTTTTAGGTATGGTAAAAACGTTACAATTTTAGTAAAAATTTGACCTTAAACTAATTAGATCAATAGATCAATAGATCAATAGATCAATAGATCAATAGATCAATAGATCATGATTGGACAGGAGGGTAGGTTGGTGTGGCTTGATTTACTGATTTACTGATTTAGGGTATGTAAAACATGAACAATTTTAGTAAAAAATTTGACCTTAATCAATAGATTCAATAGATCAATAGATCAATAGATCAATAGATCAATAGGTCAATAGATCACAACTGGTCAGGAGGGAGGGTGGATGGTGGTTTGATTTACTGATTTACTGATTTAGGTATGTAAAACATGGACAATTTTAATAAAAATTAACCTTTATATCAATAGTATCAAATAGTCAATAGATCAATAATCAATAGATCACAACTGGTCAGGAGGGAGAGGTGGGATTGGTGGTTTGATTTACTGATTTACTGATTTAGGGTATGTAAAACATGACAATTTTAGTAAAAAATTTGACCTTAATCAATAGATCAATAGATCAATAGATCAATAGATCAATAGATCAATAGATCAATAGATCACAACTGGTCAGGAGGGTAGGTTGGGTGGCTTGATT
>JABUQX010062470.1:0-12500 GCA_015478945.1 Trachelipus rathkii | reverse complement strand
GAATGGAAACGTCTACAAAAAGAGACTAAAAACAAGATGGACAGACGACAATATAAAGTATATTGACCTAGTTGGTAGCAGAAAGCTCGGAGAGATCGCACTTTGTGGAAGCATTATGAAGAGGCCTTCATCCCAGTGATTGAAAGATTGAATTATAATATATATATATATATATATATGTATATATATAGCAGTAGCGTATATTATTATTACATACATACATATATATTAGTTATATACATATTACTACATATTACAGTATATATATAGATGAGATACAAGGGCTGGTAAAGGGATCAGAAGTAGGGGCCTAATTCTTCCATTTCAGTTTTATTATTTTTTCCTTAAACTATTTCCTTTTAGCACCTAACCTCCCTTATGCTCCTGCCTGAGAAAGCCTTCTAAAGGCAAGCACCCAGGTAATACACATACATATATATATAGTATATATATATATATATATATATATATATATATATATATATTATTAGATATATATATTATATGTTATTATTATATATATATATATATATATATATATATATATATATATATATAAATATATAATTATATATATATTATTACATATATATATATATATATACATATATATATATATATGAGATATATAGATAGTTACATATATATATATATATATATATATATATATATATATATATATAAATATAAATATAAATATATATATATATATATATATATATATATATATATATATATATATATAGTTAGTTATATATATATATATATATATATATATATATATATATATAGAGGTATATATATATAGTATATATATATATATATATATATATATATATAAAATGCATTGGGGAACAAATTTTTCTTGATGTACCTTGAACTCGGAGTTATTTAAGATTTCAGTAAACAATAAATATTCTTTACTTAACTATTAAGTGCTTTTTTCGGTATTTATATTATCTAAGAATTTGAAAATTAGGAAAGTATTTTTATGATTAAAGACTTTTTTGTATTAAGTACTTTTCAGAGAACATAAAAAGTGGGCTATTAAAAATTCACATTACTGTATTTCCTCAGTAAACTCAAACCTTAATTTTTGTTTATATATATATATATATATAGGTATATAGAGAGATATATATATAAGATAGAGAAGAGAAGGAAGAGAGAAGGGTAGTATATATATATATATGGTATATATATAGCATATATATATATATATAATAATTATAAGTATATAAGTACTGGTCTGAAGTTGTGGAAAAACTTCTGGGCGCAGTTGGTCGATAATATGAAGATTATCTTCGCATGGCTCTTGAGGCTGGGAACCCTTTTCTGCCATTTCACTCTTCCTATGAACGGTTGTAGGAGTAAAATAAATTAATAAAGAAATAAGTAAATATTGGAATTTTATGTGAAATATTATTATTATAATAATAATAATAATACTAGACACACACACACACACACACACACACACACACACACAATAATAATAATAGTGATGGTTTATATTTGTATAAATATGTATATGTTTTTGTATATGTATATGGATTTATTTATATGTGTATGTATTATGAATATGTGATTTTTTTTAATATTTATTCATATAAAAGGCCCGGATAGTTCAGTGAGAGAGCACTGTTAAACTAAGAGAACCTAGGCCCTGTAAACCCATTTGGCATAGAATGTAGTATACTCGGGCTTGTCAACCTGGACACACCATATATATATATATATATATATATATATATATATATATATAGCAGAAGGAAGATATATATATATATATTATATATATATATATAGTATATATATATATATATATATATATATATATAGGAAACCCCAATTAACGGGCTAATGGGTTCTCAAAATGTATTTGCTAATCTAAATCGCGGTGTCTTCATCGAAGTTAAAAACTTATGAGAAATACTAATAAAACCTTATGTTGAACTAAGAAGAAGACATTATTTTATAGACAATTACATGGAATAATAAAATTATTCCTGGCTTTACTTTTATTTCCCTTTATTGCCATGCAAAATATAAGAGGAAAATTATTTTTTTTTTTTTATCCAAATTTAAAAAAAAAAAAAAAAAAAAAAAAAAAAAAAAAACTTGCTTTAGTGAAAACGATATTGAGCGAAATATGGTAAGTCTTCTTTTTATTATTTTTTCGTTAATTTTACGATATCGTTGCATGGCTGCTTTACAATTGGAACAAATTTGGCTGATACGATTAATATCAAGAAATTGTTGGTTTAAAATTTATATTTCTCAAAAATTTCACTTTCACAGCGAAAGGGAAAGATCATACCTATAATCGTCTTTTTACATTTGCAGAGTATCAAACTGCACTGGCGAATAACAAAGACGGTGCTTTTTGCCAACATGATTTTGTACATAATGCTCCGTCATATTCACCCTCGGCATCAAAGGCTTGCTGGACCTTATGATAGAACTGGATAGAATTCACTTTTCTATTTATTTAATACAGCTTTTTGAATCCTATCCCCAAACCTGGGGAAAGATCCGAAGTTAGCGACGTGTCCAAAAGACCAATTTCATGGACCTGTCATAATCAGGTGGGAGGCGACAATGAAGAAAATGGTTTCAGGTCACCTTCTCCCTGTTCTGGAGAGTCGCCAAGCATTTTCAAACTTCCAGCTTATTGCAAAGATCGTTCGACCGCGGACTCCTGTTAAAATTGAACTGGCGACATACGGGAAGCCTTCAATTGCAGGATGGTTCTTGTGCTCGCTTTTGACCTTGAAAAATGCTAGATACAAATGGAGACCAGGGGTTCTTCCAAACTCACTCTGCTCGTTTTCCGTGGACAACTCCCTCCTTTCATTAAATGCTTCTGTGAAATTTATCCACCCATTTTCGGTGCTCTTCTATTCTCTCACGCAACTTTACTCTGGATGAAGGCATGTTCCGGCAGGGTAGTGTCTTCAAATGTGTACTACTCTTCCTCTCGGATTAATGATATCATTACTTCTATCCCAGCGACAGTCAATTTTTCTCTCTATGTTGATGACCTTGCGCTATATATAGCCGATGCCAGGCTGCCTTTTCTTGAACGGCAAATAAAAACTAGCTATTGAGAATATTTCACAAAGGATAACTCCCATTGCTTCCATTTCTCAATCACCAAAATCTTAGCAGTACTTTTTAAGAAAAATAGAAATCGAAGAACCTGCCACCTTCTTCCGGCGAACCTAACTTTGTATGATTCGCCCATTCCTGTAACATCTTAGGTTAAATTTCAAGGACTTATTCTACAGTAGATGACCACTTAACATACGCATCGCATATTAAACTCCTGAAAACTACCTGTCATCGCCCGCTTTACTTATTACGTCATCTAGCTTCAAAATCTTGGGGTGCTGATTGCAAGTCCTTTTACTTCTCTACATCACCCTAATCCTATCGAAGCTGGACTATGGCTGTGTAATATATGGGCAGGCCTCCAAACCCTACTACACCTGTAGATCCTGATCCAACAGAGGACCATTCTAATTGAGCTCTTCTGATCGTCCCCCCTGGTGAGCCTTTGGAAGTTGAATCCAATGTGATGTCACTCTCTCTTCAAAGGGAATACATCATGTGCACAAGTTATCTTCGCTTTCAACCCCAAATACCGTCGTAACACGACTCTGCGGGAGATACCTCAGAATCCTAATTACTGGCCATTTGCAAACACAGGTTATAACATCCCTAACATCTTCAACATCCCTTTGCAAAAGGTGCTGCCTTTCTCTTTTGACGAAGGGTATACACCTTGATTATTCCCTGATCCTCCCTGACCTATCTTTCCAAATCTAGCCACCCTAAGCTGCCTTGTTAAAGGCACCATTCGTCTCCTTCCGCAGTTCACTGTGAATTTACTCCAGTGTTTACTGAGTGCTCAAACAGGGACAGTGTTGGTATCTGCTGGTCTTTCCTGACCGGCAACCTCTCTCCCATAAACTCCCAGTTCCTCATGCTCACTTGGATTTTAGAATATCATAATGATTAGAATTTCCTCATTGAATTCTTATTCCCAACCAAGACAAGACCACTTTATGTTATTTAGACTCGTTCTAGTGAGCTTTGTGGGCACCCTTAAACCCCTATTCTAAATAGCTAGTGATCCTGGGTTGTACAATACTTTCGGTCAGTTCACCCCGTAAGAGAAACAAATCATACCTTGTTGGACCCTTCTCATGTAGGGTAACTGGGTAATGAAAATGAGACAGAGACAAAGGGCGCCTTTTGCTTTTCGGGAACTGTTCCGATACCTCCCGATGCCATTCGACAAGACCGCCTCCCCATCAACTGATTACATGTATACCGCTCTGGAAAGGCTTTCGGATCTTGTTGGGCAAGCGTTACGAGGGATCAGCGTGGGGAGCGAAACTGCGAAATATAAAAGCTGAGCACAGGAGTATCTCTCCTCCCCAACGACGAAAGCGGCTACACGAGGTGATATTTGCGCCTCCGTATTGGCCAACAATATCACTACTTATCATCACATGTAACGAGACTCTCAAATTCGTAATTTTTGGCCGTTGCCATACCCTGTAATCTATTCAACATACCTTTGTATGATCATCCCAACTGAATTTATTCGCCGTCATCATTTTCCTACTTTATGGTCCAGAGAATAATTCAAAGGTTATCCCATATCTTATCTGAATCTTCCACTTTAGCAGTAACTCTATTTTCTTGTATCTTCAAGAAATAAATATTCTTTACAATATATGATTTTGTTATGTAATATTAGGACTATTTATAATGTAAGCGATATATTTTTAGATTTTGTTTACTTCTTTATTTATTGACTGAATAACTACTGACATTCAAATTTCCTTGACATTTAAAAATATATATGTGAGGACCCAACGCATGGAGTTGATTATCACAACCTAGGGGCCAGTTTCTCAGGGCCGTGGTGAACCCAAATATCGACTCACAAAATACATATTATTATTACATTATTATTATTATTATTACATTATTATTATTATTATTATTACATTATTATTATTATTATTATTATTATTATTATTATTATTATTATTATTATTATTATTATTATTATTATTATTATTATTATGTTATTATTATTCCATTCATTATATATATATATATATATATATATATATATATATATATATATATATATATATATATATATATATATATATATATATATATATATATATATATATATATATATATATATATATATATATATATATATATATATATATATGTATATAGAAAGATAGATAGCATATACAGTTATATATATATATATATATATATATATATATATATATATATATATATATATATATATGGTATATATATATATATATATATACATATATATATATATATATATATATATATATATATATATATATATATGGTAATTGTGGAGTTCTACAATCACGCATTATTCCTACTCTATTGAAACTATAAACATATAGTGTTCTGAAAATAGTAAAAAATAAAAAAGATTATAAATGTTGAACTGAAAATTAAAGTAAAAAGATGAGAATAAATTATATACAACGAAAATATAAACGGCTCTGGCAAATTAGGGCTCAGTCTTGGACTTTTAAACAATCATTATATTTGATGTTTTAATTTCGATGTCATATATAGGATACTCGATATTTTTATATTAATTTGAACATCTGAAGAGTTTTTTCCAGATTACGTTTTCCTTGATTTATAAAACGAGGAGAGGAGATATATATATATAGAGGCAGGTATGGTTAGAGAGAGCATATATATAAAGTTGTTATTTATATATATATATATATATATATATATATATATATATATATATATATATATATTTGAGTCAGTGTACAGGACCCACCACGGCTCACAAAGCGGCCACACTGGGTTGAAAAAATCAACACCATGGGCGGGTCCTGGAGCATACATATTTCAAACGTCAAAGGAAGATTTGAATAGAGAAATGAATATTCAGTCAATTAAAAATATTTGATAAGGTTACCTTGTATTATAATAGCTGTGATTAGTACATAACAAAATCAAATGTTATAAAGAATATTCTTCACCTCTTGAAGATACAAGAAAATAGAGTTACTGCTAAAGTGGGAAGATTCAGATAAGATATGGGATAGGGTAATCTTTTAGAAGGTGTTATGGACCGTAAAGTAGGAAAATGACGACGGCGAATAGGGTCCAGCTGGGAACAATCAATGAAGATATGGCGAACAGATTACGGGGTATGGCGACGGCAAATTTTCAAATGGGAGGAGGGTCCCGTGATATATAGTGACTGTGAGTGATAATAGTGTGGCCAATACGGAGGCGAGCCTCATGTAAGCGCTTTTGTCTGTGGGAGGAAGACCATTCACCAATGTTTGGCTTTATATGTTTGAGTTTCTGCTCCCGCTGATCACTGGTCCAGCACTCTTGCCAACAAGATCAAAAGCCTTATCGGAGAACAGGATAGTAATCTGAAGATAGAGTATGGCCTTGCTGATAGTATCCGAGGTACCTGGAACAACTCCGAAAAATGTACTAAAAAAACAAAGTATTTTCTAAAGTAATAAATAATTAAAATAATTTTTCCCGTGTTTAAATATAGCATTCATTTGTGGGCTCAAACGATTCCCCGAACTACTATTCTTAATAAATATAAAGAATATATATATATATATATATATATATATATATATATATATATATATATATATATATATATATATATATATATATATATATATATATATATATATAATATATAGCATGAAGTATATGTTATATATATATATATATGATATATATAATATATATATCTTAAACAAAGAGCAAAAGTGGGAAGGTAAAAATTTATTGCCTTCTCCGGGATTGAACCACTGCGTGTTGCGAATGAGGACAATATACCTGATGCTTTACGACTGAGCTATCCCACAACCCAAAAAAGTTGGGTCAAGGAACACTTTAAAGCAACGAGCTCCCTTCAAGGTGACATCACCAGGTCCAGCCTGTCCTGTATCCCCTGAGTCTAAACAATATGTAGGTGTGCTAAATATTGAATAACGTACTTATTATTTAGGGATCTAAATAAAGAACACATAAGTGGGAAGGTAAAGAATTACTGCCTCCTCCGGGATTGAACCACCAGTGTTGGGAAACAAGGACTGTATGTTATTCCAGTAACTTCTGAGCTAGTCCCTGAGGCGGAATCTTGACACATGAGAGTTCAAGAACAATTTAAAAACAGTTCGCATTCAAGTAAGCCATCATCCAGGTGTCCAGCCTGGTCCATCCCCTGTTCTAACAATATGTAGGTGGCAATATTGAATAATCGCAACTTATTATTTAGATCTTAAATAAAAGAAATATGGCGGGGAAGGTAAAGAATACGCTTTCTAGATTGAACCACCGCGAGCTGGGAAACAGGACAATATGCTCGATGCTTACGACTGAGCTATCCCACAACCCAAAAAAGTTGAGTTCAAGAACAATTTTAAAGCAATTGAGTTTCAAGGTGACATCACCAGGTGTCCAGCCTGTCCATCCTCGTTCTTAACAATATGTAGGTGTTAAATATTGAATAATCGCAATTATTATTTAGATCTTAAATAAAGAACATAAATGAGAATGTCAAGAAGTATTGCCGTGTATCGAACCACCGCGTGTTGGGAAATAATGAGGATAATATGCTCGATGCTTTACGACTGATATCCATAAACCCAAAAAAAGTTGGGTTCAAGAACAATTTTAAAGCAATCGAGTTCCCTTCATGCACATCACCAGGTGTCCAGCCTGTCCTATCCCCCGTTCTTTATATTGTAGATGTCAGTACTTTCACATCTAGATTCAAATAAAGAAATTCATAAGTGGGAAGGTAAAGAATGGTGGTTCAATCCCGAGAAGGCAGTGCACCTTACCACTTATGTTTTTATTTAGATCGAAAGAATACATTGCGCGATTATGCACATAAACACTCATAAAATATATATATATATATATATAGTATATATATGTTATATATATATATATAAGTTATGTTAGTTATATATATATATATATATATATATATATATATATATATATAGTATATATATATATATATATATGTTATTATATATATATATATATATATACATATATATATATATATATATATATATATATATATATATATAAAAGTTAGGACAGGTTGAGACGCTAAGTATTATTTATTATAATAATGTTTATTAAACAAAAAGGGTTTGAGTATACCACTTTCGAGATCAGCATATAATACAAAAACATAAACTATAACAAGACTTCCATATTCTTTGGTACGATATATAAACCCAAAGTACCTCTCTCGACCAATTCAACCTGGTGCTACACACATATACATATTGGGCTGTATATTGCTACATACATATTATTACATACATATTATATATATATTATTATTATATTATTATTATGTTATTATATATATATATATATTATTATATTATTATTATATCTAATTAAAGTATCTGGTATACTATATGAGTACTGTTATTTTTATATATAGACTATTAACATATATATATATATATATATATATATATATATTATATATATATATATATTATATGATATATATATATATATATATATATATATATATAAATATATATATATATATATAGTAGAATATTGTTAAGATATATATATATATATATATATATATATATTATTACATATATTATTGGCTACAGTAGTTATTACAGTTACATATATTACATATACATATGTATGTATATATATTACATTATCTTTATTATTATTATATATACATATATGTTGGTATATATATATTATATGATATATATATATATGTTATATATATATATATTATACATATTTAGCGCATGGAGAGTTGAGTTGGTTGCTATATATATATATATATAAGATATATTTATTATATATATGTTGGTTATATAAGAAGAAGAAGTATATAAGGAAGGTTGGTTATATGTTGCTAAGAGTTGTATATTATTATTATTATATTATATATATATATTACATATATTATATATATACATATATTATATATATTAGATATATATATATATATATATATATATTATTATTTATATATATGCTATTATTAGGTGGAATCAGTAGTTTGGAAACTTTTAGACTTCACAACTGAGTGCTTTATATCTAAACACATGAAAAATTATTTTAACTTGCCTATGTAGAAAATACATTTTTTAGTAATTTTATTTTTTATTCTAAAATGTTGCCCCATAAATATTACTTCTTTCTTTAATAAACT
This sequence comes from Trachelipus rathkii, assembly GCA_015478945.1. Taxonomy (NCBI): domain Eukaryota; kingdom Metazoa; phylum Arthropoda; class Malacostraca; order Isopoda; family Trachelipodidae; genus Trachelipus; species Trachelipus rathkii. The sequence goes on along the minus strand of JABUQX010062470.1, from coordinate 3,193 downwards.
GAAAGAAAATCAAACTTTTAGGGGTAACACTGTTAAAATAAAATTTTATATGGAGAATACTTTTTTTTTAGAATTTTTAGCGATCAGTCAAACACAATGCGGGGTTAGGGCCATTTGCAGAAGCTTGCTGAGTTTACTTTGGTTTGTTAACGCACAAATCTTTTCCATCCTCAGGAAAAGATCAGTATTTGCAAACCAAGCAAAATGAGCAAAGCTTCGTTGAAATGACCCATACACATATTGGATGTTTGGCAAAGGGTTCGACAAACTCCGCATGTGTGGAGCCGCCTTAACTGAACAGAAAATAACAAAAAATTAAGTATTTTTATAAAAAATCTTAAGAACCTTGATTGTTAAGTTATGTGAAAATTTAAGCCTTAATTCATTTGGTGCTAAACTTACATTTTATACATATTATTAGTATATATATATATATATATATATATATATATATATATAGTTATATATATATAGAGATATATATATATATATATATATATACATATATATATATATATATATATATATATATGTTATTATTATTATTGTTGCTAAGGTATATATATATATATAGATATGGTTATATATGTTATATAGATATATATATATATATAATAATATATATATATATATATATACAAAGATATATATATAGACATATAATATACATATATATATGTTGAGAATATGATACACATATATATATATAGAGAGAGAGAGAGAGAGAGAGAGAGAGACTTTGTTGAGTAATAGTAATAGGTAGTGTTGACCTGATATTAAGAGTAAGATTATATGAAACCTATTTTGAAAATATGAATTTTCTATTTTAATATTTCAAATGAAATAAAATAAAAAAAAAATCTAACAACATTATTTATCAAAATATGATGAATCACAAATTTTTCTTAAGTATTTTTCGTAATTGAAAAAAAAATTAAAACTTAAGCACTTGTATCAAGAATTTAAAATTCATATTACAAGAGTTTTAGATACAACATTCATCATGATATTAATGTAGAATTAAAATGCTATGTTATGAATGTGTGAATAACGATACTTCTGTTATTGCAAGGATAGTTAGTCATAGTTCTTATTTCTTTGTTCAGAAAATATTCTTTTAAAGCTTACATTTTGTTTTCCTATTTATAATTTTTAAGGAATAAATAATAATAAAAAGTATTGAAATATTTTAAACTACATAAAGAAATAACATTTTCTATTTTCACTACTTTACTGTATAGGGTTGGCCAATGACGCAAAACATTGTGATAAAAATGCAAAGGTAATATTTTGGTAAAATAATAAATATTAATAGTGTGCAGGTAAAAGTAGTGCAGGTGCAGCCTTTTAACCCAGTGAGGTGTGATGCGGTGCAAGCAAAATTGCAGTAACAGGCCAACACTATCGGTTTGCAACTTTCATTATTTTTCTGATCTCACATTTTGAGACGTGAACCCTTTCTAATTTTGATGTATACTTAATAACTCTGACAGTCTATCTATGCATATCGTATGATGTTACTCATTTCTCCCACATTTTCTTTTAGTATTATAATATTAAGGACTTTTATATATATATATATATATATATATATATATAAGGTATATATATATATATAGTTATATATGAGAGAGAGGTATATATATATATATATATATATATATATGGTAGATATATATATAGAGAGATAATATTATATTATATATATATATATACGATATATATATATATACATATTATTACATATATATATTATTATTATTATATTATATATATATTATTATTATATATATTATTATTATTATATATGATATATATATATATACATATATATATATATATAAACATATATATATATATATTATTATTATATATTATTATTATTATTATTATATTATTATTATTATTACATATATACATATATATATACTTATACATATATATGTATATTATATATATACATATATTATTATTATATTATTATTATTTATATTATATTATATTATTATTATATATACATATTATATATTATTATTATATATATTATTATTATATAGAGTATTATATATATTACATATATATATATATATATATTATATTATATATATACATATTACATATATATATATTATTATATAGAATTATATTATTATTTTATTATATATATATATTTATTATTATTACATTATATATATATATTACATATATTTATATTATGTTATTATTATTATATATATATAAGGATATATATATACATACATATATATTACAGATGATATATATATATATATGATATATATATATATATATATATATACATATTACATTATATATATATATTATTATATATATATTATATATATATGTATACATATATATATTATATATATATATATTATATTATATATATATATATATATATATATACATATATATATTTATAAGAGTATACATATATATATATAGATATATATATATACATATATACATATATATATACATACAGATATATATATATGAAAGAGGAGAGATATATATATATACATATATATATATATCTTAAAAAGTCATTAATTAATAGAAATTTTGGGCATTAATTCATTATCTCTTTAGTAAAGTTATGTGGACCTAAAAAGGTCCTTTGGTCGAAAGTAGTTATTGAGAATGATTAACCTCCAAATCCGTATAGAGTTCTTCCTTGTCGTTTAAGAGCATAAACAACATCCATAGCTGTAACAGTCTTCCTCTTAGCATTTAACGGACACATATACACATACACATTATTATTAATATTATGACACACACATGGCTTATTGACATTGGCTATTATTATTATTATTATTATTATTATTATTATTATTATTACTTCTTATTATTTTAATTTTATTAATATTGATTATTATTATTATTATTATTATTATTATTATTATTATTAATATATTATTATTATTATTATTATTATTTATTATATATTAATATTATTATATTAATATTACCGGTAGTAGTAGTAGTAGTAGTGCGGTAACAGATGCTTAACCTTTATTACTACTTGTAGTAGTATATAGTATAGTAGAAAGGCAGAAATAGTGGTAGTAGTAGTTAGAAGGTTACTGAGTTACAATGAAAAGAAAGTGTTTCATGATAACATAAAACCGGCAAATAATCATCTGAGTTACTGAACAAAAACACCGAT
>JABUQX010062469.1:0-2500 GCA_015478945.1 Trachelipus rathkii | reverse complement strand
CCACATGAGAATTAAAATATTACTATTTTTATTTCAAATAAGTTATCATAAAATTAAAGAAAATGATACAAGGAGAAGAACCTAGAAGAAGAATGGAAAACATCCTCCATTAAGAAATTATAATAAATAAAAATTTCTCAATTATGATATTCGTAATTTAAAATTTATGTTTTAGTTACAGTGACACAACTGTTAAGAGTCTGAGTCGTTAGAGAAAAGGCCAGGGTTCGATTCTTCGTTTGTAATATAGGAAGAGGGTAACCATTCGTCCAGATACTAAAGTAGTTATCCTTTAAGGGTATGGCAATAACCATAAAGTTCGAAACATTTCAATAGAAAGACAATTTTAACAGAAATTTTAGTGTGAAGAAGAAGAATTTATCTTTTGAAATTTAGAGACATACAGTACGTATATAATATTTGAAAATAAAGAAGCGTAGTTAACTGATTTTGCTGTTAAATTCTATATATTAAAATTCCTAATTTCCAAAGCCGCTTACAATCAACGAAGCATCTACATTATAATTAAAAGGGGTTTCTAAATTATAATAAATATTCTTTTTTATAGGAAAGAAATTCAATGCAATACCAAAAATTAGATCATTTATTTTTTTTTGGAAGGACTACATTTTCTCTCTCATCAAAAAGCTCGTAAGATGTTGGATGTTTTTAAGCGTCTACGGAACATCTTCTCACCACCACAGTTGCTTGCTCTGTAAAGTGGCGTTGTTCTTCTTTGTATGCCGCATGTATCGCATAACTGGAGATATTCTACACATCTTGCTCTCCTTGATAATATCTAGTCTAGAGCTTATCGACTTGTCAACTCTACTCATCTTACTAACTCTCTAATCTCTTTCTCACCTTCTATTTGTTGTTGCATGACTCTTAAGCTATTGCTTAAAAGGGATACTGCTTTTCGGAACTTTCTAGTCTTATACCTCCTCCATTGAGGAGAGCTCGAGTGATTCATCTTTCCAAACATTCTCAATCATTCTCTAACCAGTTCTCTTATCCCATGCTTATCTCACACTTAAATGTAATCCACTGGTAAAATCTGAAACACTTAATTTCCATTCTTTCATTCACTTGAACAATTTTAAACACCAAGTGTTGGTTCGTGTCGTCAAATAATTAGTTGACGTATCGACTTCTCACAATTCTGAAGAAAACTTTGTAGGACTCTGGTTTCCGCCACTTCGTCTCTATATATATATATATATATATATATATATATATATATATATATATATATATATATATATATATATATATATATATATATATATATATATAAAATATATATAAAAATAACCATAAATATATATATAATATATATATAATAATAATAATAATAATAATAATAATAATTCAAAGCACCATATCCAACAACCCCTTCGGATTGGTTTCGGGTGAACTTATTTTCTCGAAACATTTACAACCGTTCACGGGAAGTAAAAACAAAACAGTTAAAAAAGATAATTCGTTTCCCCTGGACATCAACTGTAAGAGATCTTTCTTCTTCTGATCTACTAGTGAAAACACATTCAAATCTACTGGTCAGATAATGAAATTAGATTCATTGTAGTTTTTATTATTTTCAAATTTAATTCTTAAATAAAAGTAGGCATTTCAATTTAAAATTTTCCAAAAAAACGAATCCGAATTTTATGCTGCTTCTCCGCTTATATAATGTAATATTTTAATTTTATCATAAAGTATCAAGTTTAAAATTTTTGCTGCTAATATTTTAGTTAATTAATATTTTAATATTACCTACTTACTATAAATATTTTTAAAATATGCAATAATATTTCTTGATGGAGCTCTCTCTCTCTCTCTCTCTCTCTCTTCTCTCTCTCTCTTCTCTCTCTCTCTCTCTCTCTCTCTCTCTCTCCATCTCTTGCTCTCTCTCATCTCTCTCTCACTCTCTCTCTCTCTGTCTCTCTCGCTCTCTCTCTCCGCTCTCTCGTCTCTTCTCTCTCTTCTCTCTCTCTCTCTCTCTCTCTCTCTATATATATATATATATATATATATATATTATATATAATATATATATATATATATATATATATATAATATACGATAATATACTATATATATATATATATATATACAATATATATAATTATATAAATTACTTGTTCGCGTATGGCGGCTTTCTTTGGTACATTTGCTCCGCCACCCTCCATCTACCATAACTAATATCACTCAAATAAAACATACTATAATAACTATAACTAATTAATACACTATATATTATATATACATAAACAATCAATATATATATATATATATATATATATTATATATATATAATATATATAATATAGATAATTATATATATACTATATATATATATATATTATATATATATATATATATATATATATATATATATATTATTATAAGAGAGAAGAGAGAGATATTGAAGTAGGTAGGTTTTGAGCTTTGTGGTGTCATAATATATTACAACAGATCGTCAGTTGATTCTTATCTC
>JABUQX010062468.1:0-27418 GCA_015478945.1 Trachelipus rathkii | reverse complement strand
AAGAATTTTTTTTTTTTTTTTTCCCGCCTATGAAACAAGCAACAAAAAGCATTTTTTTTTTTTTCCAGACCCTTAAAAAAGTTTTAGAAACTTAGGCCGTGGCAACTTGTATGCATTCTAAAAAACAGTGTTAAAACTTTTATATATATATATATATATATATATATATATATATATATATATATATTATATATATATATATATATATATTTATATATTAATATATATATTATATATATATATATATATTATTATATATAATTATTATGTAGCGAAATCGTTGGCATAGTATAAATTTATAAGGATTATATGTAAGTGCTACCCAGATTTATGGTACACAAATATAAAGAATCTTGTCAAGCAAATCCTGGTATGCGAATAATGTTCATTCGTTTTTTGTATTATCGGTACCGAGGTGGCGCTGTCGCTTAAGGGAGTGCAATGGAATATTGTCAGTTAGAAAATGTAGATCATAGAGCACATCTTGACGCTCTCTCGATCATAAAATTGATATTGTAATGGTAATTAAATTGAAAGTATTGTTAAAAGCCATTAAATTTTGAACAGTGAAATATCTTAATGTGTGTTCATGTAAAATAGTCATTAAACATAATTAATAAAGAAATAAATAAAGGAACGTTTCACTATTCCAAAACTATTTTATTATTTGCTATTTCAAGGTGATCTCTTAAGTAGGGCCAATTAATCATTATAGAGATCAGTCTTTGTACATATATATATTATTTATTATATTATATATTATATACTAATATATATATTATATATATTATATTATATATATATATTTATTATATATTATATATATATATATATTATATTATAGTATATATTTTATTATATATATATTATATATATATAACTAGTTCAGTAATTCTTAACTACAAATAAATTGACTAATATGGGCTCTGAATTTTTAACTTCTTCAGCGCTCGTGCTGACCCTCCTGGGGGAAAAAGGAGAGGAGAAGGAGTGTAGATATTAGTTTACGGTGTTTTATTTACAAAAATTATAAATGTGTTTTTTTCATATAAAAGGCATGCTTTTATTATCGCAACTAACGTTTAACTTTGCAGTAGTAAGTTAGCGAGACATGCCACCTGGCGGGTAAAGGTCCAGGCGCAAAGGCGCAAGTGGCGCATAGGCGCGAGACATTGATGGTGACAAAAAATAGTAGGCGCATAGGCGCTAGGAGCACTAGGTCGGCGGCATAGGCGCAGGCGCACTCAAAAAATTATAGGCGCGAATTAAGATGAATATATTATATAATATAATATATATTATATATATATGTATATATAGTATATAGTATATTATATTATATATTATATATATATATTAGTGTATATATATGTATTATAGTTAGTTATGTATGATATGGTGTATATGATAGGTTAGTATATCTGCTGTGGGTGGAAGCTTGGCTTGCGGGTTACGTCTGAGACTGGTAAAAATGCCCATCTAAAGTGTCCGAGGTGGTTGATAACGTCTTGAAGTCTTTTAGTGTTTTTATTTTCATCCTATGCCAGAATTCAAACTATGACAATAAACTTTTGTGTCCAAAACTAATAGCTGAAAACTGTGTGCCAAAACTGTATACAAAAACTATGATAAATGTGTTTACTGATTGAACATTAAAATAATGAGTAGGCTAATGAGAAAATTGTAATTATCATATATAAAATATAGACTATATAATATTACGAACATCAAAAGTTAGCCAATGAGCCTAGACTTAAAATTAATAATTTTTTTAAAGGAGATATGTTTGTTCCTTGCCTATAATTACATGCTAGGAACATAAGACACAAAATATACAAGTTAAGAGTCAGGTATGCATGAAAGGCTAATTGAGAAAAAAACAAAAACAAATGCAATCTATTATTATTATTACTAATATTATTATTATTTAAAGGTAGGGGCAAAAATTAATATGATTATGTAAAATTATTTATTTTGTATTATAATAGCTTATAGTTAAGTTACTATTTTTAACATTTATAAATTCGATTCTCATAGTAACTGTTAACCCGATGGACTTAAGAGACGAATTTCTTTGTTTTCTGTATCACTTTTGATAAAACATAACCTTGTAGATTTTACATTTATTTTTTAAATATAAAAAGAAAAAGGAAAATATATTTGTATATTTTATATTCTATATAATATATATATTACACATATAGGTTATATTATATATATGATAGTATGTTTTATATATTATTATTATATATATATATATATATAAGTATATATATATATATATATCTTATAGTATTATATATATATATATATATTATTATATATAGTTATAGTATTTATAGAAATTTAAGCGTTGGTATATATGTGCAGGTAATTAATTTTATTCAGCACTAACAATAGAATAAGCTTATGGTGTATAATTTTCGGAGTCTCTAACACTAGGTACCTAGAGCTATTTCATTAGCTGTTTCCTAAGCAAGTGATAGACTGAACGAATGAAATTTCTTATGATCTAGCCCTTTTAAAAGCTCGTTCCTCCTGCTCTCGCGTCCCGTAGCTCTACTCTTTTTTTAATTGCCTCAGATGTTTTTCCCTCTCTTTCTCCACCATTTTCTATCATCTTTTTAAGTTAAAGTTCGAGGTGTTTTAGAAGGTAGTAAATCCAGATTTGGATTATATTCCTAAAAAGAAGGTAAATATGTCCTAATAGAGGATTTACTGTTCAAAAGAAGAATGGAGAACCAAGTAGAGAAACATGTGTTAGTACTCCCAAAAGAGTACAGGGAAAAGGTCTTTAGCATAGCACAAGACGAAGTTTTGGTGGTCACCAGGGAGTGAACAAGACTTTGGGCAAGATAAGTCAGAAATTTTATTAGCCGAACATCTACCAGGAAGTTATGAAACAGTATTGTTCATGTCAAATTATGTGAGACATAAAATTTAAAGTGAGGAATCTGCCTCGAAAAAGATTATAATTCTAAAGGTTTAATTCTATTCACACTATAAAGCTGTATTCAAATTACAGAATTCAAGAAGGGATTATTAGTCATGTTAGCGACATAGAATTAATTCGCAGCTTCTTGTGAGGGCATGATAGTGCTATATGGAATAGGTGGTGGGATATGGAGGTTTTTGGGTTAACATGTGATTGCTAAATTTTATGGGAGGTGGTACCAAGTGTTCAATTTCAATTTGATTCTGTGGGTAATTTTGAACTGGGGTTTACCTCTAATGGTATAGGGTTGAAGATGGGTTATTATGTCATTGAATATCTTGGGGTTGGTCGTGCTTTTAATTCTTTCAAAATTGTTCTGACACAATGCTTTTTCTATATAGACAAGTCAGAATAAAAAAAATAATAATTATGATGAAAATGAATTAAAATGACACTAGTTGTTCCTCACGATTATGGATTATTAACTTGAGAGATAAGGAGTTAATAGTTAATGTATTATTAATACTGTCAGTCTTTTTAATTCCACTGAAGCTTCTTTCATTACTTGAAAATTTAAGGAATAATGCTGAAGAGATATTTGGTATAGCAACTGAATTAAGAATTAAGGGACAAACTTATCATTAGGATTGAGGCATTAATGAAGTTTAATGAAATATTCTTGTCTCTAAATGAATGGGGTTTTTTAATGATAATGAACAAAACGTGTTAAGTCAGAGGTGAGGGAATTGAAAAAAATTATTCTGTGTTGTTCTTCTGAGTGAGCTATTTTCGTGGATATGGAAGCTTCCTCATTTTTTCTGCAAAAGTATATGAAATAGTAAATATCTAGGGTTCACTGTGAAGGGAGTTTAACATCCCATTTCTAGTTATAGGACAGGATGAAAAAATTAATGTGAAATTAAGCAAAGCGATAGGCAAGCAATGTTTTGTCATCAATGGATGTAAATGGTTGTGATTGAGGGGAAACCGCTGTTTTCCCTATGTTCCGACAATAATCTCGTGAGCTGAATTCCGCAAATAAGTATATTTTCTCTGTCTAATTAACGGAAAGATATTTGTTCGGTATATTATAAATAATTTGAACGGACGATTCATTAAACGGAATGTATGTTGGGAATGGAATTAATTTATATGAAATAAATTTTTCATTTGAAATAAATGGAATTAATGTAGTTACTTCGTATGGGTTAGTGGTTGATTTTATAGTCCATGAGTATGTCAAAAATGAATGATATGTTGATGCTTCTAACGGTATAATAGGATGTAGTTTGGTGGTTTTTGTCATTTCTAGTATATATGGTAATAAAAAGATGGGTGAATAAATTTGATCATTAGTTATCTTGTTTTTAGCTAATTGTAATGAAGTGATAACTAATTGATGTATCATTGTTATACTGTTAACTGAATGTTCAACTAATGTAAGTAATGATTTTATACTACCTAGTTGATTGAGTATGTTATGGGTTGCAGTGATCTGTTTTGGAATTCAAGATTAATTTTTGTAAGTTAATTTGAAATTCTGCTAATGTTCGGGTATTTGACTTTAATTATTCTTTTAGTTCATTAATTAGTAAGTTTGAGGTACTCGCAAAGGTTCCTAAAATATTTATCTAACATTATTAAAAATTTATTATTTTGTTTTTATCACTCTTTGTACCAAATTAAATATTAAGTATGTCTCCTCCCACTAGGTAAAGCAGCTCTTTTGTTTTGTTTGGGAGTGAAGTCATGGTAAGACTTTTTAATTTTGCGTAATGTTAAAGGATGATTACTTGTTAGTTTCTAGAGATTACTAATTGAGTTGATATTGATGTGGATTAATCTTTATAATTTTTATTATGTAATTTTTGAAATTATTATTAGAGTTATTAATAATAAAAAATAAATTATAAATAAATGTAAATATATAATTTTTCGATTTTTTTTTTATGGATTTTTTTTAAGTTTTTAAAAGAATAAAACTGAACCCTGGGGGCAAAAAAATTTTCCGATCGTAAGCGAAGTTTTTAATCTAAAATATAAATTGCTTAAAGGGAAGAGAATGTGAGTGGTTAAAGTGTAAAAATGTTATGTAGCTATAATATTTTCGGATATAAAATGTATAACTTAATGCTAGCATTTTATGAATAACAAATAAATAAATAAAAGAATTTATTTCAACAAAATTTTTTTACAAATGTAAGAGTTGTTAACTCTTAGGAGCAAGTAAAGAGTCTGTGTTCTCTCGTAGTATTTCCAATGGAAAACACTGGTGGTGCTCTGTAATCTGTTTCAGATGCTCTTTGTTGTTTTGTCAGTTCTTGCTGGTAGAGATGGAGAGAGATTCATGCTCTCTTTGGGTCTTGTTTGACTCTGTGTAATCTCAGTTTGGCACATCCTCGGACCTCTGGATTTGTCTGGTGAGGTGTAGTAGTGCGACGGATGCTTCTTTTCTATCATCTCTTGGGGCGCGTTCAGAGGTGTTGATAAATCCTAAATCTTCTGAGGTTGTTACGCATCACTCTTTGGGAAGGTTGCTTTGCGGACTTGGCTACATTTTCTTAGAGTTTCTTCTGCAAGTGGTTGTTACCCAAAGTAGATCTGCTTGTACTTCTGCAATACAGGCTGTGTCCTGCGTGCTCAGAACTGTCATGAAATATTGATCCTCTTTTTTGTCTGATTGTGCAGGATTGGTCTAGTATTCCTCTTTACTTGAGTTTCTTGTTTGCGGAGTAGAATTCATCAAATCTACTTCCTGAGGAGTATAAAGTATTATCTGTTACAAGAGTTTTTTGTGTTTCTACAAGGATTCTGTTGTTCTTGGTGTTGAATCCTTGGTAGAAAGTTATGTTCGTCATAAAATGTAGGGGAATACAGAAGAAGTTGGGTTTGGTAGATTAATTTGATCATCTTAATTGGTGTGTACTGTGCGTTCGAGGTGTTCCACTCTGTTGTTTGTTTCTTTTGTTGTATCTTTTTGGGGATCTTGTTTCTTTGAATAGCATGAGGATTCCAAATCTCATCGTTATCAAAAGAGAAATCGTATAATTATTCTTTTCTACTGAATTATTTTTACATTATCGGTGAAGGGGGGTTTGTTGATTTAAACACGGATAGAGAGTGGATGACAGAGACAGGTAATGCATAGCAAAAGAAGGTCTTTCAAATCTTTTGTTCAATTTTGAAATATAGATATAGAGATATATAGAGATATATATATAGACCAGCTTTATTCATATAGATAGTGCATGTTTGTGCTGCTTTTCCATAGCTTTAATTGTTTGCTTCTCTAGATTTTTTCTCATTGCTAAGTCTTTATTGCTTCATTCTTTCGCACGTTACGACATTCTACTTCATCTGAAATGAATTTTCTATTTTTCAGATTTATTTGTAAATGGAGAGACACTAGTCAGGGCATATCGTAGGGAAAGTCTCTTTAAATGTATCCATGTAGGATTAAAATGTGGAGGATGATTGCAATTGTGGGATTAGTGCGATTAGTGTTAGATAGCTATTTGAGCAAAGATAAGTATTTGGACCTAAAGCTGGAAGAACGAAATTTGACAAAATGCGGAGGGAAATTTTCACTATCCGATTCATGCTTTTTCAACTACCCATTTTGGCTTGGTTTATGGGGGAGAATATTAGACGTTTGCTTTTTATTCTCAGCTTTTACATAGCTCTTGAAGCAGCTGAGGTAAATTCTGGGGCATTGTTCCGAAGCTAGAATTTCTGGGTTGAAATGCCGGACATATCACCGCTTTCTTGTAAAACTGTTTAAGCAATTCCTTCTTGACTTGTTCTTGGATTTTTGAGCTAGGCAACTAACTCGGAGCAGTTAACGAGTCAAACATAGTCTAATAGATAATGTGTTTTGGGACTGTAAAGTTGAACATGTGGGAAGTTTTCCTATACTATCCACGGGTACTCTGGAAAACGGAGTATAAGGAAGAGGCCATCTGTTATTTCTGCTTTTGGAGGTTGGGACTCTTTAACTTTAGCTAGGGCAGAACGCCTGGAAAGTATCTTTACTACTTAATCAGATGATGGATAAAACGTATTTTCTCTACTCGTTTTTCCGGTCCTTTGTGTCCTCACATGCCACGTTCAAGTGAGATGGATGTATGCAAGTCACAGGAGTAAGATATGCTATATGGCTGTATTACATAAGGTTGCGTTTCTGGTTGCATATCGTGCAACACTTTCCTATGGAATGTGTGGATAAGGTATGGGGTTTTCTTTAGCCTACTTTACCAATTCTTTTAAAATTCTAGGGCAATTTTCTTGTTCCGTATTGAAAGTTTAATGACGTTAAAATAGAGATCTTTCTTGGCAGCATCGGGGCTTATTTTCTCCTTTAAGAAATAACTTTGGTAGCTTTTTCGCTGGATGTCCTCTCAACATAATCAGGCGGTATGTTTGTTTTCCCTTTATATTTAATGATTGGTGAAAAGGCTATGGACAAATATTCCAACGAGACTAATACGTCCTGTCTGTGCTTATTGCGAAAAAATAAGGCAAAGAGGTGTTGGTTTATATGGTTAATATAGTGATAGTCATAGCCGAACACGGTGTTTTTGAACTTCTGAAGCGCAAAAACAACGGCTAAACATTCCTTTTCTATGGTATCGTAGTTTAATTCACTGCCTCTTAACACTCTTGAAACGAACGATAATGGCTTTTCTTTGCCATCGTCCGACAGTTGATATAGAACTCCTCCTATTCCATAGTTACAGGCGTCTTTACCTATAAAGAATGGCTTGGAATAATCTGGAAAAGTTAATTGAGGTTGAACAACCAATTTCTCTGGTTTTTAAAAACTCTTCTATCTTCCTACTTCTTTTGCATTTCACTTCATTCTGTTCTTTAATTAAATTATATAATGGTTTTGCAATTAGTGCAAAGTTCTCTATTAAGAAGCGAAAATATGAGAAAAAGCTCTAATAAAGATTGGTGTTATCTTTACATTGTTGGAGGGACGAACTCTTCATTGATTGCTATCTTCGCTGGATCTGGTGAAATTCCGTCTCTTCCTATTTTAATCTAAGTAAAGTACTGAGGTTTGTATAAGTGACATTTTTGTCATTTGTCCCACAATTTGTTTTTTCTAAATGCAGTAAAACTTTTCTTAGTTTTTTCAAAAGTGTTTTCTGTCTTAATTTTTTCCCATGGATTAAGACATCGTCTTTAAATATACTTGAAGCGATAGGGTCTATAAATGGTTCAACGCGACTTGCATGGTCCTTGCATAGAAGATAAGAATCAGGTTTCTATGACAAATAATAATTGGTTGGGCAGAATAAGCCTTTTCTTGTCCTAAATGCCATTAATTTCTGTGTTTTCCTCCTCGACTTCGAGGGAATGATAAGCGTCGATTAAATCAGACACGTAGTAATGGATGGGTGGTTATTTACTTGTTGGGCCTCTAGGGACGAAAATATTTTCGTCTCTATCGAGGGGCAAAGGGGTGGAAGCAGTTCGTGGCATGACGCTGTGTAATAGGAGTTTAGTACCGATGTCCAATGGTCCAAGAGCTCTAGGTTTGTTTGATTTCTTTTGGCCACACATAGAGGTGATATCGTATGTGGCGAAACAGGCTTAATATATCCTTTTCTTTAAGCTTCATATCGGTGACATTATCTTTGTTGGCGTAAGAGGTATCCTACGTTGGAGGTCGAAAACGTTTATATAAAAAGTAATCTTTGGGGATCTGGGGTGAAGTTTCTAATTTCAAATTTTCTGTATGGGACAAACAGGAACTGCTTCATCATCTAGAGCATCCATCCCACAGCTCAATTATAAGTCAATATATTTCTTCTAAGTTTTCTGGTTTCTGTAAGATAGATACATTGCATCTCTTTCTTAAATTTTCTGTTATATTCTCTGTATGCATTTTTCAACTGTTTATCTGATAAGTTTTCTGAGCAGGTTACTATAGAAGTAGATCTTTTTGCTTATTTCTGTAGTAGTAGTAGTTCTTTTAAAAGATAGTCAATCTTTGATTAATTTCTAAATTCTTTGGGTATTGTCCGTTTCTTATTGTTTCTTTTTAGTAATAAAAAGATTCGTAAATCAGAGGATTTATATAACTAAAATTATTTTAGGATTTATTGGTTGGGAATACAGTATTTGCAAAATATAATGGCCCTAGGAAAAAGCAGGTGTTATTAAACTTTCTTTTCCAGTTTCAATCTCCTTTATTCTCAGGTCTGACTTTCAAATAACATAAGAATGGCAGGGTGCATTGTTTTCTTCTATTAATAACAATTGAATCTTCTTTCTTCAATTTGCATATTAAAGGTCGGCTTCCTCTATTTGGAGGGAAAGTTGTGAAATTTTCTTTGTTCTCTTGAAAAAATCTGACATTATTATTTATTTATTTCTATTCTTTTCTAGGCTTTTTCAATGAGCCTTTTATTGATTTCTGTCTTTGGTAGGCTTTTTTCAAGAGCTTTATCAGTCATTTATTCTCTTGAAGGCTTTTCATTGAGCTTTTATTATTACTTCTTTACAGCTATTACTATATTTTTTATTTTAAGCCTATTATTCACATTAGAGTTATTATAAAAATTTTTTCTAGATGATTTATTAATTATTCTGTGCTTTCTTAATCATACTTTTTTGGGTCTGATTCTGAGAAGTAGCTGCCTTGGTCGTCAAATATTTGCCTTTTATTTATTATTCTTCTTCTTCCTCATTTTAACTATGATGGGGAAGAGGTCTATGGTTTTATAGGGGTTTTAGCTAAAAGACTTGTACTGAATAAAATTCTTACAAGCTCAGTACTTTCAGTGTTTATCACACTAAAAAGGTAACTGGGTAAATACTGTTGGTGTAGTTGCTGCATAGTAGATCACTTTCTCTATAGGATGGATCATTGTGTTCGCAATCCTTGGACTGATAATCTAGCGCTTTAAAGGAGGTGAGTTTAATCTTCCTTCTTTTTTCTATTTCCTTAATTATCAGCGCAAGTCAACAGGTCGTGCTCGCATAAGATCTAGAAGGCTATGGAACTTTCAGACAGTACGTTTCTGACTTTTGCTGGGTCATAAAATATGACAAAAATAATGGACATCGCATTTTGGGGGTATAATTCGCTACACAAAGAAACTTTATGTTCTAAAATACTCTCTTTTTAAACTTGGAATATTTTCTTTAATTATTGTTACTATTTTCTATTTTCATTTAAATTTTGCTGAACCTAAATAATTTTGCTCTCTACAGAGAGGATCGGTGTAAAAAAAACATGTTCATGTCTCTTTCTTCTTCATCTTACGGTTCACAGATATTTGCTTCATTTTCTGGATCAGATTGTGATTTGGTAAGTCAGATGAACTCTAGTTGTTTTCTTAGGACTCTTACCCTGATAGCTATGCTCACATTCTTTGAGTAAGAGTTTGACTTTCTTATATTTGAGTCATTTTTTATCTCGAAGACTTTTCGAGCTTTAACCCATTTATCAAAATTTTTCCCAAAAAAGTGGGGTTTTTGTATGGTATTATCATGTTGTTTTCAGTCTCTTTAGGGATCCACACAGGGCATTCTTACAATTAGAAGTCGAACCCCTGGTGTGGAATTTCCAATACTCTGCAATATGTTGTGTTCCAACCACAGTTTTTGGAATGATGACCTAGAGATTCACATTTTAGGCTACTCCATTGAACTTTAATCTTTCTGGAAAGTTTCACTTAACTATTCCTTTATTAGTCTTATATTTGGGGAAGGGCTTGTTTTTTTTCTTAATTTGTATTCTCTTTATTTTCCATTTTTGTTCTTGTTCTTCATGGAAGGGTTGTACATGGATTCTTTCTTTTCTAATTTTCTGTAATTATTGTTATTATTATCTGATAGAATACTCTAGCTGTATTTTTCCAGCTTGTTCTGCTCTATATGGTTAGTTTGGAATAAGACTCCTTCTTTCTATCTGGCTAAATTTCTTCAAAATTTCTACGAACTTAAGTCAGGACTAAAAAATTTTAATTACTTTTTTTCTCTTAATGCTTTTATGATCTTAAGTTCTTCATACTCCTTAATTTTCTTAGTCATAATCAGATATTTATTTGTTGAGAAGTTAAATCCAAAGGAAGTCTCAATATCGATGAGTTTTCTCTGATATTCCACAGAGAGATTCTTCAGTTCAAATGAATTCAGTAAGGGTTTATGGTGGCTTCTTATAATATTTCATGAATTGTTTCAATAAACAGAAGATTGTCTGCAGCTTTTTCTGGCTTGAAAAAATCTTTAATTGGAATAAAAGTCTTCTAGGGGTCTTTGCACCAGAAAAGCTGCTAATCCTTGAGAATATATGTCTGGCTTGATGTAAAATCAGAAGAGATGTAGTTTAGCAAGTCTATTTTTCTGTTGTTTCAGTTATTAGGGCCACGTGCGTATTTTCTCTGTAACGTAGTTAGTAATACTTTAAATTTTAATTCATACCGCAAGCTTTGTTTTGTCTTGGTAATTTTCACATAATATTTTAAGTTCTTTTAGGTAATTCTGGAAATGAGGTGTAAACACATTATTGGGGTTAATATCCTCCTAAGGAAGTCTATGGGTATGGAGATTGGTGATTTTCCGTTGGCATTGTTGGAGTGGTGAGGGGTTGGTTTGCCAGCTTGTAGAAGGTGTTGCATACTTATAAGGGATATTAATATTTTGTGATGGCTCCCGCAACGATTCTTAGGGGTTGTCTCATATAGAGTTTCAGCGTTGGTTTGTTCGTGTGACCATAGTTTTCACTAAACTCACTTATATTACTAAAAATTTATGTTTGGCATTCCCAGGCAGAAGTAGATTTTTTTTTATTTGAAGGGGGGGTGGCCCCCGATGCTTTAAATGTATATTAAAAGTATTGTCCAACACATTTGTCTTTTGGAGTACTTTAGGTATTTTTTCTTTATTTTCTTTTTTTGCTGGTTGATACCAATCCCATGCTGTTTTCTGATTTGGGTTTTAATGACATTGTATCAATGTTAGAAGGGGGTAAATATACTGGAGGAAGTCCCCATAGTTATCCTTGTTGTTGGGTTTTACTTCTTATTGTGTGGTAGGTTTTGGCTCGCGGTGTTTTACTCTGTTATTGGTCATAGTTTTTCTTTTATTAGTTGGCGTGCTGTATTTTCTTCTTAACGTAATAATTGTTTCTTGTGTTTTCATGGCCATGGGGTTCTCTGGAGTGTGGTCGTTAGTGTTATCTCTTTCAGGTGCCTCCTGAGGTCTGGCCTCGTTGGGTTAGGGTCAACTGTCCGCGATGGCTATAGGCCTTTTGAACCAGGGTAGCAGAGAGGAACGATGTAGAAAGTATGAATACAGTTTTTTTTCAAGTATTAGTAATATAAATGAATTTCATTTCATTAAAATGTTTATAAAGTTTCTGTATTTTAATAAATCGCTATTTTGTCTTGTTTGATTGTTAAGAACTATAAAGTTTTCGTCACTTTTGGTGATGTCGCTCTGTTTTGTTGAGCTTGGTCTAAAAATACAAATCAAAGTTCTTTTGTAAAATATTTTAAAGAAAAATATCACTAAGTTTTCAAAATATTTTTCTCAAAATGTTTCAAAAATATTAATATGTTTTTTTCAATTTTTCAATAACTTGGTGTGGGATGTTCTAAGAAAGGTGGAGTGGGTGTGTGTATTTTAACTCAAACTAGGAGTTTATAATTTATAAGTGGTGTATATGTGGTGTGTAAGTGTTTATATTATGTTAATTTAATTGTTTATTGAGTTAGTTTCTTGTTCTGGGGTTTTTGTGGTGGTGGTTTAGGTGGTGTGTGTGTGTGGTTGTGTTTCAATTATTAGAAAGAAGTATATGTTATTCCTAATTAAATTTAGAAAATTTAATAATGTTAGATCACTTTAGTTCAATATTTCTAAGTTTAAAAATAAATAGGTGTTTTTTTTATTAATCAAAATTTGTTTAAAATATCGTCAAAGTTCTTTTAATTAATTGGGTGTATGTGGTAATGTAATAAACAAGCTGGGCTATCCCTTTTTCTGTCGGGTGTGTTCTTTTAAATGTTAGGTCATGCTTTACTGGACTTGTTTGTCAAGGTTAAGCCTGTGACTTTGTTTTGTTCTTGATGTTCTTGGCGCAAATTGTTGCAATGTTTTTTCCAAATTGTTCTAAATAGTTACAATTTATTTAAATATTCTCATATATATTTTTATGTTTATTGAATTTATTTTCATTTTGTTTGATTATTTCGATGGTTTCTATATCAAGGATTTCAGATCTTTTCCTAAGATTTTTGGTGTTCCATTTCAGATATATAACTTTATTGGATGAACTTAAATATTTAATTTTTCTAGTTTTCATACAACTTCAGATGCACACAGCACATCAAAGAAACAATTTTCTAATTCTTCAGGTTCAAAATAATAATAAATTTTCTGTATTCTGGTCCTTAGAGGCACTTTTTGACCTTTTGACTTTTTGACCTTTTTGACTTTTTTTTTTGACCTTTTTTGAACTTTTTGACTTTTCGTTTGTCTTAGGGGCCTTTGTATGGGTGGCCCTGGTCTTGTCTAAAAGTTATATTTCTTTGGAACTTTCTTAAATTATTATTTTTTGTTACAGTTCAACCTTTTTGCATTACAACTAACTATGAATTTTAAATTCACTCAAAATAAAAAAAAAAAAAAAAACATCTGGGAATTTTAGTCCACAGTGAAATAAAACGGAATAAGAACGCAAAATTATTCGAGATTTTCAGTTGTTTAATTTTCTATGGGTGAAAGATCATGGTTCGTTTGATTTTAGTTTTTAAAAAAATTAAGGTCTATACTCTCTAGAGATACGATAGACATTATTGATACGTATTATAAAGAAAATGATTTAGTAAAGTGCATAAATTAAATAAAGCAAATAAGTATAATTTAAGTATAATTCCAGAAATATGTGTCAATATTATATTTAGTATTAGTATTATACCGATGTGTATATATATTATATATTATATATATATTATTATATATATATGTATTATATTATATATATATGTATATATACGATAGTGTGTGTGTTTGTGTTGAAAGCGTATAAAAACGGAATAAAAAATGAATGATCGTTCACTGGCAAGATCGTAATTCGTCTTAGCGAATGGAAGCTTCCGCATAATGCCGTTTCCCAATTTATCGTTTACTAATTCTTTCGGATTCGAAAACTTTCTGACTCAGCTTACTGATACTACTAACATTCATTTTTTACGTGAACGAATACTATGAAATAATAATTACTATTCGCTGACGCTATAAATTGAACTCAATCCAATACAACGTAAACAAACTATATAGAAGACACTTTTTGGACTATCATCTTTTATGAAAGCTGTTTGCTGTTTGAGATATTTCTAATCTATCTATGGTATTATTTAAAGTTTTTATGGTATTTTATTTCGAAATCTCGACTTCTCTATGAAAAAGAGATTTTATCTTTTTGAAGAATAAAAAAATTATTTTAAATTTTAATTTATTGATTTTAAGGGGTTGAATTTGTATTGTTTCTATGTACTTCTTAAGAAATCTTCTGTACTTGGAAAAATACAATAAAAAAAGATACATCAACGATTTTTATATTATATTCAGATATTTTTCTTTAAAATAAACAAAATTAAAGTAAACTAACCATATTATTATTTCTATTTTATCACTTTTTTATTTTAATTATAATTTTAAATAGTAATTAATAGAATGAAGTGAATGGCTTTTTATCTTTCCTAATGGATTTTTTTTATGGTGATTTTTACTTTTCTGGTCATTTGGTGTTAAAGCTTTTAGTTGTAGCTCTATTTGCATCTATTAACATTTGCTTTTATTTTAAAGAGAAAATATTAAGTTGTGATTGTATTTATGAAATTGTTTATACAAAAATGAGCATAACGTATGTTTTAAGATCTAAGATTATAAATAAATGTACTTTGGTAGTAATTTTCTATTCTATTTACTTTATTTGTGTAATGTTGTTTTATAAAACTATTTCTTTAATTTTTATTTTATTCTCCAATAGACCGTAGAAGTTCTGGTTGCAATATTTTTTCGACACTTAGCTTTTGCAAAGTTGGTTTGGAACTGTCTATGGCTCACTTTGGTCACTCAAAATGGATTGAAGGGTTGTTGGCCTTTTTGGTTCAGCAGAAAATATCCAGGTAGCGAGTGTCAGGAAATCTTCGCACTCTTAGGCTAGTTATAGAAGTCGATAAAATGCAAGGCTTGGAGCTAAAGATACAGAAGGGCGGTAGTGAAGATTACATAGTATTCAGAGCCCGTCGACAGTCTCGGAACTTTCTTGACGGGTTAACCTGAGACTGATAAAATCCCCATCAAAGTGTCCGAGGTGGTTAGATAAACGCTTGAAGTCTTTTATGTTTTTATTTCAATCCTATCCAATTCAAACTATACATAAACATTGTGTCCAAAACTAATCTGAAAAACTGTGTCCAAAAACCTGTATACAAAAACAATGAGAAATACAGTATAAATTAAATGAACTTTAAATAATGAATATACTAAATCTAACATAGTAATTAGTATGTATCAAATAAAGACAATATTATAATAAAAACATATAAAGAAGTTTGTCTAAAATATACTTTTTAAACTTCATTTTTACTAAAAAAAAAAGTATTATTTAATAATACCTTTTATTATAATGAAGATATCACTCATTTCAATATAAACAAGTCAAACATAATTCATTTAAAACAATAAAATATTGAAGATTAAAAAAAACAAACTTATAAATATAAAAAATCACTATATTTATCATTATTATTATTATTATTATATTATATTATTCGATTATTATTATTATTTTTAATATTATATAATTATTATTTTTAACTCTTTTTCTCTTGTCCATTATGAAGTTATGTAAGTAATATAAGAGTGTGAATGAGTTCTTTGTCATTGTCTCATTTCTAGGATGTAGTTAGTTTTTATTTAAATTTAATTTAATATTTCAAATGATATTGAAGGATTAATTAAATATACTATAATATTTATACTATATTGTAAAAATATATGTTTATATATATTATATATATATTATAATATTTAATTATATATATATATATATAAAATAATATAATATATATAATATATATAATATATATATATAATATAAGATATATATATATATTAAAATATTTTAAATCTGAAATGCCGAGGAGTTATATATCAGTTATTAATTTATTCACTATAACAAGAAACTTTATGTGTAAAATTTCGGAGTCTCTAACACTAGTACCTAGAGCTATTTCATTAGCTGTTCCTAAGCAAGTGATAGCCCGACGAATGAAATTTCTTTATGATCTAGCCTTTTAAAGCTCGTTCCTCGGCCCTCGCGTACCCTACATCTATCTCTTTGTATCCCTAAATGTTTATCAGTTAATTTCCACCTTAATATTTCTGATTGATTTAATCCCATTTCGTTTACAGGATATGCATTTCCAGATTTGATTTATTCCTAAAGGATTTATTTGGATTAGGAATTGGTTATTCCTGAGTTTAAGAATCTGAGTCACAAGGATATTACGGAAATCTTGGAGCCCTGTTTTACGAGCAAATAACAAGAAAATGCCAATGAGACAAAAAAAAGCGATTTCAGTAAGCAGAAGTGGTGACATAGATCTGAAGCTTGAGATGAGTGCAATGATGCAGGAATTTATTGAATTATAGTATTTTTATGATTCAATAACCTATTTTTTTGATTTTTCTAAAAAAATAATTTACAATAGTATATATAGTATATATATTATATATACTCAGATATATAACTATACATATATCTATAATATATATATATATATATATATATTAATATATACAGTACTTAATTAAAATTATCAATGGACGGGCTGCAGTTTATATGATATTATATATATATATATATTATATATATAGAATATAATATATATATATATATATTAATTACTATATATATTATATATATATTATATTATATATATATATATAAATTAATAATATATATTAGTATACAATCTAGAAGTAATTTTAATATTTATGTTAAGCTGTGCATAAATTACTTTTTTTTTATATACGAATTCTACAGAAACAATAAACAAAAAGGCAATTATAAAATAGACACTCTTCTAAAATATCAATATCTGATGATCCGCTCAACGCATATTACCTAATCTTTTATATATTATGATAAATGTTGCCATAATTATAGGACTTTTTTTTTAAATATCGATTGCATTAATATTTTAAAAGAAAGCAAGCTAAAAAATAAAACGTATCTGCTTAGAGGGTCTAATTTAGAAAAGTACGAAAATGTCATGCCTGCTTATCTAGATTTGGCCTCATACTCTCTCTCTCTCTCTCTCTCTCTCTCTCTCTCTCTCTCTCCTCTCTCTCTCTCTTCTCTCTCTCTCTCTCAATCTCTCTATCTCTCTCATCTCTCTCTCTTCTCTCTCTTCTCGCTCCTCTCTCTCTCTCTCTCTCTCTCGCTCTCTCTCTCTACTCTCTATTCTCTCTCTCTTCTCTCTCTCTCCATCTCTTTTCAAATATGTTTCTTGTTTTTGTCTTTAAAGAAGAGAAAGAGAGAGACTTCTTTCTTCCCCACTTATAATATATATTATATTATAAATATATATCTTACACATTAATGTCAAATATGTATAATCAATTATTTTACACATGTGAAGTACACAAATGAAATCGCATGTAAAAAAAAAAAAATAATAACATATTGAGAGAGAACGGAACTAAACAGGAAATTTCTCGTTATATCGCAACCTCATTATCATTTAGCGATAACAAGTCAAAACTGCGTGCGGACAATCGCACGATTTTATCATTTATCATGTGTACCATACTACCATTCAATAACATTTATGAGAAAAATTCAATGACATTTAAAAGAAGAAAAAAAAGTCAATGTCATTATAAAAACTAGTAAAAACTATGGAATTCTTTTGTTTCGTCTTTGCTTATTTGTCTTAATTTTTAAGAATTAAAAGTTGGCTGCGGTAAGGGCGCAAATTAGAGCCCACATTTGTTTATTGAATATATTAAATAAATATCGAGTTCAGTTGGAAAAAGATTCCTTTGTTATTTTCTTAATTGAATTACTTATTTATGTATTAAACTAGTTTAAAATATTCAGATCACTTTCTATGACAAAAATTACATATTTATTCATAAAACTCCTACGCCTGCATTTTAATTGGAGAGGCTGCAGCAACTGGCAAAAGACGAGCCGCACTGTATTATTATAATACTACTTATGTACTATTTAAAAATAGGGAAGAGTGATATATATAGTTTATATATAAATAAATCTTTAAAAATATATTATATACAATTTAAATAGATATATATTACATAAGCTAGTTAAAATATAATAATTATATAACTACCGTACTATATGTACTTTTAAAAATAGAGGATATATATATATATATATATATATATATTATATTATATATATATTATAAATATAATATAATATATATTATATATATATATATACTTATATAATTATATTATTATATATTATTATATAGTTATTATATATATATATATATATATATATCAATATTATAAATATATTAGTATATATATATATATATATTAATATATAAATAATATAATATAATATATATTATATATATATATATTTATATATCTTATAATTATAATATTATATATATATATATTATATTATATATATATATCTATATAATATTTATATATATATATAATATACTATATATTATATATATATAATATATATATATATATATATATATATATATATATATATATATATATATATATTATCATATATATATCTAATAATAGATTTATTAATAATAAATATATATATATATATCATATATTATATAATATATAATATATTAATTATTATATATATAATATATATATATAATATATATATATATTAGCAGAGTCAGTTCCCGAAGGAAAGCAAAGATCGCGTCACAGTTGAAATGAATTGCTATGGTTTTGTGTAAAATTTGTGTGGGTTATTTGTGGATTGATGTTGATTTCGTATGAATTTTGTGTAAAATATGTGTGGGATTTGTTTGGAATTGGTGTGAAATTTATGTGGTTTTGTGCAAAGTTTGTGCAAACTTTACGTTGAATTGTTATGGAATGTTTTGAATTGGTGTTAATTTTGTGTTGAAAAGGTGTATAATTGGATTGGATTTTATGGGGAATTTGTATGGAGTTTTTAAGGACTTTCTGTGGAATTGTTGTGGATTTTGTGTTTAATGTGTCGAATTTGTGTGGTTTATATGTGAAATTTGTGTTCATTTTGTGTGTAGTTTGGGTGGATTTGTTTTAATTGGTGTTGTATTTTGTGATGGACTTTTCTTTTTCTGTGTGTGATGTGTGAAGCATGTGGAACTGTGTGGATATTGTGTTTAATTTGATGAATTGGTTGCTATGAGATATTTGTTATTTGTAATGGATTGATATCTATTTGATCTAGATTGTCTTTATGAATCGTTATTTTTGTGATATGTGTCGTGAAATTATTGTGTTGAAGTGTGTGTAATTGCTTGATATTGTTGTAAATCTTTGAGAATTTGTAGGTGATTTGCGTGTGTATTTTGTTATAATTTATGTGGAATTAAGGCTGATGTAAAGCAGGTTATTTTTTTTAAATTACCATTAACTTAGCTATGCTCCTATCTTTGCCTTGGTCAGCAACATATATTAATATTAAACCTTTCCCTTACTGATGTTACTCCTAAAGAAAACATATGTTACCGTTTTTGTCAAAATAACATTAAAGACCACCCTTTAATGCGAACAGTAAGTGCATCCAAAACAGCACCGAGACTTATAATGGATAGCACCGTTTTTCGTTTATTCATCAACCGACCGTGTAGGCGCTGTCGCTCAGACTGCAGCTCTGGGATTGGTCTAGGGTCGAGGGATTAGGCGACTGCAAAATCTTACCGGTATGGTACAGGGTGGGGCATAAGACAGGGAAGCTTGTTTGTTTTGTAATTGTCTGTAGTTTGATTATTTGTGTTTATGCGATTAAATTGTTTGCTGTTCGTTATTTTTCCGGTTGTTGTTATTCTATGGTTTTTTATAATTTTCTAAATAGCTTTTTTTTCTGCATGTTTTTTTACTCTTCTCTTCCGTATTTTTCCTGTCTTTGCTGCTTTGTTGGTTTTATGTTGGTTTTCTAGTTGTTGTTTTCTTAATTCATATCTATATTTTGGTTGACATGCTGTACTTGTAAGGCAGTCTCAATCACTAATTTTGTATGCGATTGTGTGTGTTGTTTGTTTGTGTATATTTTGCTATCGTGTTTATTAAGTCCTTCCCTTGCTCCTATTCACACGCTGCTAGGTTTGCTTGATGTTATGCTTGGTATTTCTGTTTGTTTAAGTTCATGGTATATATATTTGTCGATTTTACTTGTTAAACATAGATAACCCAACTTTCTCTGGGGTATTTGTTTTTCTCCGTTGTTAAGGTGCTCTGACATGGTTTGCGATTATGTTTCTTTTTTATTTATTCGTTGATTGATCTGCTCTTTCGTTCTTTCTATTCGTTTGTTTCTGTTTCGTTCTGACTTTGTATTGATGTGCTTACCATTCTCTTTATTATTTTCCATTTCTTCGTTGCAGTGTTTTATTTCTTTCTTTCCTTCTTCCTTTCTTATTAGAGGGTCCCCCTTTTTTTTTTGGAAATTGGGACAAAGGTGCTAAATAGTATTGTGTGCAACAGGGGGTCGAAAACAACCGAGTCTACTCTGAAGCATAAGGGACAGAGCAACTCAAAGAAAATGCTTACCGAAAGCTAACCTGTAACGACAGAAAGAAAATTGGATGGGATTGTCCTTGATCAAGAGGTGCTATTGTCACATTAAGTGTGGCGCAATTTCGCAACGAGCCAGACCAATTCCTAGGTGCAGTCAAGACGAAAAGACGACGACAATCCAAGGAGCGCGCTTTATGCTAGCAGATGTTTCACGTAATCTCCCGACCCCACACACCGCAGAGGAAGCCCTGTTTTCATCTGCAGGTTCCGCGTTGCGGGTGGCGATAAGTTAGAAAATCGCAGTGGGAGGTGTCCCAGAGGAAAAGATGGCACACGTTAAGTATCGTCGAATGGTAATTGTGAGAGAGATACGCAGCGTGGGATTGTCAGCATGATGAGACGTTTTAGAAAATCAGTCATGTCATTTTGTACCCAGATACCTACGTGAGATGGAACCCAGCAAGACGCATATGCTTGTGTATAAGCCGCGCAGATACACAGGAAAATCTTTGGATGAACGGAAACCGTAAGGATGCATTGTGGTAGGTCGGTTATCGAATCTGCTATGGTGCAAGAGATCAATCTCTGCGAGTCAGAAAAAAATCGAGAATACGTGTCACGCAGAATCTAAATTCAGACATTCTTAATAATTAGTCGTAGAAGGCATAGTAACTCTGTCCGGTAAAGACGGGACCGAAGTGTCAGAAAGGGGGGGAAGTGTGGGCACAGTAAGGTCCGGAAAAGATCGCTGACGCACTCAACTTGGTCACCCTTTCGCTTCGGCGTAGGATGTTCAACAGAGCTCCATAGAGAGCCCCAGAAAGGAAAGCTTCAGTAAGACGGATGGGTAGTCCGAATTAAAACGGAGGACAACTCATGACACCAACCGGGAGTGGATAAACCAATAGGGCAACATCATCGCATCAAGTGAAATTGTGTATAACAGCACGCACAAGGGAGGCGGAGACAACCCGAAGACAGATTACCATCTCAGCAAACGCCAACAGGAGGTACGAGGAACCTTGGCGATGAGAAGAAACAAAGTATGGCTTGGGGATTTGTTTCGTAGAAACAAGGAGCACGCTATGTATTCTCTCCGTATTTATAATATCTATATATATATTATATATATATATATATATAGTATAGTTATAATTAATAATTATTATATATATATATTATATTATTATCTATATATATATTATCTAATAGCGTATTTTTATACTTATATTTATATATATATATGCTATATAGGGCTGTTGCTAATTGATGATTGGAAAGTTGTGTAATAAAGCGTTTATAAGGATATAGTATCCAGGGATTGAGCGAAGACGGTAATGTACTTATATAGCGGTAAGGAGAATAAGGGACTTGTAGAATTTTATAGGGGAATAAGTTTACTGGTGTTGTGGGAAAGGATATGTATTTTAGTGAAAGGGATGCGTCGAGTGACTGATTGTGAAGACACAGGGCGTTTAATTGGTGAGGAACAAGGTGCGTTTAGCAGTAGGTAGAGGATGTGTGGAAAAAATCAATCTACATTGAAACAAATGATTGAGAAATGCGAGAGAAGATAGAAAAACAAGCTATTTAGGTTTTATGGATTTCAACAGGGGTATGATAGGATAGAGGCGTATGAGGTGTTAGTGATATATGGTGATGTGGTAGAGCTTCTGAATGGATCAAAGTATGGATATGACGATAGTTTGAAGCGGATGTAGATAATAAGGTGGTCAATGGTCAATTGAGGATTTAGGATAAAGCGGAGTCTAAGACAGGTTGTTTTTATGTATCCTGCTATTCAAATTTGAGTATAGGATGGCGGGGGTTTAAAAAGAATTCGAGGTGTGTGCAGGATGGGTTTAGAATGGTGGAGAATGGAATAGTGGAGGGTGGTGCCCACCTGATTATATGCGATTGAATTTGGTTCTGTGTGTGAATCTGAGAGGACAGTTTGAATGAGGAACTCAAGAGATTTGGCGGGTGTGTAAAAGGAGGGATTGAACAGTAAACAGTGATAGAGTAAGTTATGATTGTAAGTAGAGACACTCCTCGTGTGAAGTGATGTTAGATGGTGAACAGCTGAAAAGTGTTGAGTTTAAGAATTTTAGGGTATATGTTGACGAGAGGGACACGACGATGACAAGATGTAAGTAGAAGTTGTAAATAGGCAGGAGGTGGGATGGTGCCAATTTTAAATCGTTCTGGGAATGTAAGGGACTAAGTCTTGAGTGTGCTAGGGTCATTACATGAGGGATATTTGTTACTGTGATTATTTAGTAGCTGAGCACTATGCGTTCTGAATAGAGTAAGATCCTAAGTTCACTGTTTCAGCATGACATCAGAATGAGACAATTTAGGGTGATGCTAGTTCAGAAAAGAATTGAAAAATGAGAATGAACCTATTAGAGAGTTCAATTGGTGTGTGAAGAAAGGAGGTTAAATGAGAGAATAAATGAAGTATGTTAGATGGTTTGGCCATATGGAAAGAATGAATGATAAGTCGGTTGGTTTAGGGCATGCTATGAAGTGGCGGATGTGTTGGAACCGAACCGGCTGGGAGACCCGAAAAAAAAGAAAAGTGATGAGTCAGTAAACGAATGTTTGAGATGAGAAATCTGAGTTTAGGATAAGAGCCGAGAAAAGAAAGAGGATTAGGAGGGAAAGATGGGGTGGTGAGGGGTCATGTTGATTTGGAGACCCACCTGGCACAAGGTAACCCTTACCTTGAAGATCTACCATAGTGAGGGTCCATCGCTGTCCCAGGAAGCTCTAGGGTGAATTTCCTGACTGCGATGAGTTCCTCACTAATTAATTGGTACTGAGCGAGGGGCCGGTTTTAAGGCTGAGGCTTCTTTGCGACTATATGTCGTTCTCATATTGTTTTTCTTTTTCGATGTTTCGTTACGCACTTACTCCATTTGGGAAAACAGAAAGGCAATAAAGAAAGAAAAGAGATATATACATTTATATATATATATGTGGTACGTATAATATTAATATATATATAATTTTACTATTTCCTCAATAATACTAGTTATCTTATCTAATATTAACAATATAGTTATATACGCGAGCTAAATATAATGATGACGCTTGACTCGGATTCCTATCTCTCTTGCGAGGGAAACCGCTGCGTTCTAATCCTCCGCGAAACGAGTAGGAGTATTTATTCTTCTGGCAAATAAAGAATTTATAAACTTTGAATCGAACAAGTTTGAAACCCTGAATGACGCATGGTGGACTAAATGCACGGGATTATCGATATTTAAAGTTCGATTTTGTGCTACCTCTGCAGAAGTGGATAAGCACTTAAAGATGTGCTAACTAGTTATATACCTCCACAATATATACAGTCCTATTCAACTCTAAACTCCCTTATACTCTAGATATTAATAATTATATTACTCAATTCATTATATAGTTTAATATTGACATTATACTAGCGAGTATCAATATCTTACCCTTATTAATATACTATATATAGTATCTTACAATAATCAACCACCAGTGTTGTCATATCCTGAGTCACTTCTACGAATGGACTCCAACAGTTCCTTTATTATTATATGTAGATTCTTTCAATATTGGATTAGGAGCATTCATGAGGGTCTGGCAGTTAATGCTAATGAGGAACAATATCATATCCTATTACTATATCATTATGGTAATTATTATATTATAATATCAATACTCAGAATCACCTTAAATCATTTTATATATCTTATATCAGAGAGGGTTAAACAGGCATCTCTTCCAAAGAACAAGGAAAAAGGAATTATTGCATATATATCTTACTAATTTCTTGACCATCGTGTCTAGGAACAAGTGCTGGTGCACTCTTCAGCTAACATCTGCTATCATTATGAAGATCAGAAAGATACGTAGAAATGTTTAGAGTTTGGCTCAGACGGCTGAATACAAGTGCTGTACATTGTGATTCGTATAGGAAGAGATGGCGGTTCTCGTAGATATGTGATTATAGCCTTTGTCGAGCGGCGGTTAAGGGTTGCTTGGCCTCATCGCTCACCATGCTACTACTTATGTCATATCACCAAAACTGTATTGTAAACCCTCATACTATCATTTTTTTTGCATATGATAATATTCGAAGATATTTACTACTTCTTCTATGCTGTGGGGGGTCGTTCGCTCCTTCCTGGTCCACCCGTTGAAGCTCCTTAATGTTGCTTAGGGAATTTTCTGTCTGCGAACGAGGATAGTTCATGATAGGAGAGAATGGCGGGGTTTCCTTCGCTTCTATTTTTCCTCAAAGAATGGGTAAGTGTACACCAGGGGTTTTTGTACTGAGGTTGATATGGTTTGTGGCTCACCTGGGTGGCCGTTTACAATGACATCTGCGGAAAGATAACACTTACATGTTGACGACAGTTTAGCAATCAGTGGGAGGTCCCTTGAAGAACCTGAAGTGGATTATTCGTACTGCGAAAGTTCTCACTAAATTAATGGTACAGACGGGGGTCGGTACAGGTTGGGTTTTACTTGACATGGTATATTAATCTTTCTAAGTTGCTTTTTTTCCGATGCATGTTACTCACCTTTACCAACGTCTTGGGGGAAAAAAAGAATGGGTTAGGAAAAGAAAATAAGTTAAACATGACAGAAAGTCGAAAAGAGAAGTCAATTACTATATCCCGGCCTATGATACCTTACCGCCCCCTCTTATTGTTGATACTACATTAATTAGTATATATTATATTTGACTAGAAATGATACGATTCATCATCAGAAATAATTCCACTACTCCATTAAGGCTTTACATGGAGAATCAGCGTGTGTGAATTAATACTGGACCCCCTCTCACTTTTAATTGGTATATATAATATTAATATATATATATAAATTATATATATATAATATATATATACATAACTAGTTAAAAAAATTAAAAAAGTGAAAAAATAAAGTTAGATTTGACCTTTAGTTTTTAAATACACTACAAGCTAAGCTAAAGTAATTCACTTTCATTTGAAGGTAACCAAATGTAAAAATGGTATTATCTTATATCATATATTATTCTTGTTTTTATATTATTATCTTAAAAAGATTTGAACAATATTTACCACGTGTCTACTGTATATATATTTTACACTGTAATGTGAATTATAAGTTTGTGTTTCTTGGAATATTTTTGGACTCTGATTCGATATGAAATTCTAGCTCGGTACGTCACTATTTAATATTCCTTACTTTTCCTCAAAGTACAAAGGCTCGCTTGTGAGTCCCAATTCCATTCACCTATATGTCTGTAAATGATTAAGACCTTCACTTTCAGTTTTTCACGTTTCGAAAGATGAAGAAGTATTTATTATGGGTCCTCTAACGTTGAACAGGTGCAAAAAACCTTTGTCTCGGAATTCTTTGACACGCTGTTGAACACGTTGTTCCGAGTCACCTGAATATCTCTATATTCTGTTAATTTTTTTTGATTCCAGGTTGTAAGATACGTCAAATTCATCAACTAATAGTTGTAGGCAATAGTGGTTAGGGTTATCCCTTGGCCCATGCGGACCTGTTGTTGCCCAGAGTGATTTTATGAGGCCACAACCATAGCCTCTCTCTCCTACATCAACAGTTGTCTCTCTCCCGAAAAACGTGTCGTTCGCTCAATTCATTAGACTACTTGTTTCCCAATTGTGCGTTTTTCTTGCCTTGCTCACTCTAGGAAAAACCATTCCTTGTATTAATTCTACTCAATCACGGAGTCGTTATACATTTCTCTCCGCACTCAAAATCCACTTTTATTCTTTTCATCTTTAGATCTCGAGATTACGGTGGGTTACTCCAACACACTCGCCACTCAACATCCGTATTTCGTAATTGCACCTTTTAACCAATAACGATTACATTTCAATTAACTACAATCTACATATCATTCATATTCCTAATTTATGATTAATACTACATTCTCCAAATGCATTTTTTCATAACAGAGACTTTCGCTTACTTATCTCGGATAATTTTTTTGATTCTCATTTTACCCATTTCTTCCTCACCAACATCTTCATTACATCGATTACGTACTCATATTCAGTCATAATATCTACTTTTTTACATAAATTTTTTTTTATCCTATGCAATCGTACTCGAGCATTAATATTTTACTTTTCCAGTTTTTCACTTGTTCCTATTCATAGTATGCCTCAACCATCTTACTTAAACTTATATTGATACGATCCCTTTATATCATATATTAAATACTTCCTTTTTATGCGTTCCAGCCAATCAGATCTCGTACTACACTGTCTAATAGCCAACATGTAATTCGCTATTCTTTAGCATGTTTTCCGACATTACAGCGTTCATATGTGGCGGTAACAACTATACTGAACATGTACGTCTTAAAGTTGATAAAGATTGCACCTAGCCACTACCACTCGATAGAGTCTCTAGTTACACTGTGGATTTTTCTTTTCTATTTACAATTTCATTTGCACATACTGACTTTATATTTTACTGCATTACCTTTAGTCCTCACAACGCGGTGTTAACAGGCCATTTCTAGCAAAATTCTTATCCCTGAGCTAACACTCTTGCATCGTGCTTTGGTCCTAATCTACCAATTGGTTTCATTCCCAGAGCAATGAGTTTAATTGATGTGTATATTGTTATCTTAATATATGGCCTAGTTATAATGCACTTATTTCACGGATTCTGAGTTTCCTAGTGTATGCACTATTCAAGGCACAA
>JABUQX010062467.1:0-22873 GCA_015478945.1 Trachelipus rathkii | reverse complement strand
TGCCACTCGCCGTCCACACTTACGCACGGCCTCATAGCACAAGGGTGCTGTGTCGGCACATGAGTTTTGTGATGATGTTAGTTAACTCCAGACTGGTTCACTGCGGTGCTTCTTTCTTTCCCTGCCAATCTTGTTCTGTGGATTCTCTTAGCCATCATTTTGTTTTTCCTACCTCATTCTAATTTCCCTCACTTTAAAGCCTGCGTCTGTGGCTCATCTGCGTAATTTGCGTTAGATGATTATTTGAGACGTTCAATGCACCCACTCCTTGAATAGGTTCTGCCCGTCGTGAGTGCTGGTGACAACTGTAAAAAAATAAATAAATAAAAGGCTTTAAAAGAAGGTGAAATGCTTATCCTAGCTGAAACCCCACAAGAATAGCACCTCCGACGGTGAACCACTTCTAAAATGCATTAAAATAGCATAAACGATCATCTCTTCCCGCTTCCAAAAAAAAAAAAAAAAAAAAAGAGACAGAAAAGGGGAAGCCGCTTATCTGCAACCCTGTCAACAGCACTGATAGTGACGATGGTGGCTTTTCAGCAAATAAACCTCTGAAGATGAGGATTTGAAGTATGTTAGGATTTGGAATAAGTTCATGGCCGCAAATTGCATTGACATCTCCTTCACCTTCAAAGGAATCACAACCCAGGGAACCTCACCGTAAAAACTGAAGAGACAGTCACAAGGAGCAAAGATAATTCAAAATTTGCAGTCTGTGAAAGAGCGAGATGAGGCTCTTCGAAAACATGAGATGCTGCCTACAGAAGAGAATCCTTTCATGCGGTGGCATGAAATGGGCCAAGGTTTTCATTATTATCAGTGCTTGCAGGTTTTCATAATTATCAGCACCTCCTTCATCAGTCGAGAGAGAGCGTATTATAGTGTAGGTTAGGTAGGAATGTAAACACCCCAAAAA
This sequence comes from Trachelipus rathkii, assembly GCA_015478945.1. Taxonomy (NCBI): domain Eukaryota; kingdom Metazoa; phylum Arthropoda; class Malacostraca; order Isopoda; family Trachelipodidae; genus Trachelipus; species Trachelipus rathkii. The sequence goes on along the minus strand of JABUQX010062467.1, from coordinate 21,954 downwards.
AGGATAGTCACTCGCAAGATACTCCTTGAATCTTAATATTTCTTGCATCACAATTTGTGAATTTTTTGAATTTGAGTAATTGAATGATATCTATCCTAAAGGAAGTATTTTATTAAGTCATGTTTTGAGTAATAACGTTTTTTATTTTAAACTTTTCGGCTGATTAATTGAAGTTTTATTTTCATTCTTTTTATTTTTTATATGTTGGCTAGTTAAAGAATCTTCTTGTAAATTGTAATCATGTTAAAACAATAAAAGCTAGTAGCTAAACTTTGTTAATACTACTTGAAAAAGGAAATGGAATTTTTTTTAAATTAAAGCACAAACTAAAAAGTTTATTAATATAATACTTTGCAATATTATTCCATTAAAGGTACTATTTTAAATTTATAAAATAAATATACTTGGAACAACCAAATATGAAAATATAAATGACTAAGTATTGTTTGGTACAGGGAATGCAATCTGAGTTGCCCTAGCAGTGCCAAATGTTTTATCTTATACTGTGTTCATTTAATTATATTAATTTAAGTATCGTAATCGGTAATCGGCCCTAAAATAAATAGAGTATCGTGTATCGTCATCGGTATCGGCCTTCTTTTCTGTATCGGTACATCCTAATACATAATATAATATATATCATTATATCAATATATATATATATTATATAATATATATATATATATATATATATAATATATTATATATAATATATATGTATTATATATATCGGTATACTAATATATAAATATATATATATACCTAGCTATCATATAATTGCGTAGTGTTTTATAGAAAAAAATATTTTATTATTACTTTATTATTATTTTATTTTATTATTATTTTATTACAAAATTCGTTTGCGAATGGTTTTTTTTTTTTTTTAATATACGTAAACGTAATTTGGCAGAACAATCGAATTTTTTATAATCGTTCAAATTATCGATATTGGAAAAATATTTAATGCAATCGATATTAAAAATCGGAACAAAGCATCGATAGCGATGTAAGGGGGATCATTTTCACCCCCACAAAATTCTTCTAAAAACTTCATTTGGTTTTGTCTCATTAATATTGTCATAATGATTAGAGAAATGGTTTTCATTTATTTGTAGGTTTAGGTTTAATTCATTTTTATGCTTATTACATGCACACAAATGCATGCCTACTTTTATGTTAGGCATTATGTGTGCATGAAGATTTATTATATTTTGTTATATTTAATGTATGCAGTTCTATACTTTTGTTTATTCACATGTTTCAGCTTTGAAAATCTTTAAAAGTTATTTATGTATAAAACCTGTCTGCAGAATATACTTTGTTGAACTAATATTGAAGTAAACATTATATCAGAATTCATAGGATTATATCAGAACTTATAAGGTATGATTATGTTATGAAGATGTTAGAGACTAATATATATTTGACTAATAGTTGTTAATATATGAAAGTTAATATATGATGTTTATGTTTATAAAGCGGTTTTATGTCTTCTTTTGTAGGAGATCTTCTCCATTCAAAAAACACATAAAACCCTCGCAGATAATTGACCAATTACCAGGGTAGGTTCTTCAGTGTAATTACTTATTATTATTAATGTTAAAAAGTCATTTAGTTTTCATAAATTTTGTCATATAGAGAAATCATCAAATATCTTTTCTTAATCTATGTTAATGATATAGATGAAGGAATAAAAAGTAAGGTTTCTAAGTTTCTGATGATACTAAATTGGCTGTTTCTTTTGGGAATCTTTGTGAGTTGTTTCTTTTGGGGTTCTTTGAGGGTTGTTTTTTTTTGGGAAATCTTTGAGGGTTGTTTTTTTATGGAATCTTTGAGGGTTGTTTCTTTTGGGAATCTTTGAGGGATGTTTCTTTTCTCAGTTTTAGACAAATCTTGGTCTTGGGATTAGTCTTGTCTAACAATTCTATACCTTGGACAAATTTTTGCCGGAACTGGGGATTCTTTTGAGAGGCAACAAGTTTTTTAAGATAAGCGTAATCATTCCTTGTTGCATTAACATCTTGGATTTGGGTTTATTTATTTTTCAGGGGTCTTAATGGAATAATTATTAAATAAGGCAAGGTCATTTCAATTCACTGTCGTGGTTGGAGGATAGTTTATATTTTGTTCATTTCAATTCACTGTCGTGGTTGGAGGATAGTTTATATTTTGTTCATTTCAATTCACTGTCGTGGTTGAAGGATAGTTTAAATTTATGTTTCCTTAGTTGATGGTTTAGTTTGTTTCATAGAGGAGATTTATGGATCTTTTAATTTCCAAAAAACAAATTAACTAATAAAGAAAAGCCTTTATAGGTTCGAATTAATTAATTAAGCGGACTTAATTGTGTTTTTGTAAATATTGTAGAATTTTTCTTTATTTTTCTTAATAAAAGTAGAAGTATTCTTTCTCTTCATTATCCGCTTCTTACTTTGTATTGTCTATTTTTTACCTATTATTGTGTATGTATTTTTATTTTGGAAGGATCAGAATAATTACTGGTTTTTTTACCTTCTACATTCCTTTGTTTTTAATATCATTCAAGGAAATTTCACCATCACCGATGTTTCGTTACTGTTATCCATTCTCTAATGTTAATGGTTCAAGGATTCAAAGGATCATCATTCCCTTCTACTAACCTCGATCTTTCTTTTCGGACGAATATCCGAAGGTACGGGTACACGAGCAGTCCCTGTGTCTTACCCGCGTTGGAGTAAAGTTTAGGCTCTGCGCGCTATCCGGTGGCCACGGAGGGGAAATTAAACAGCTTTCGCCTGTTTTCCAATTTCATTTCTTACATCTCACGGATCTTGCATCAAGACTTCTTCCAACGGAAGGCCATTTGGTCTTGAATTGACGTGTTTGGGTGGTCGGTCAAGCTCTTCGGGGGCACGCACTTGTCAGGAATACTTCCCTCCATGTTTCTGATTAAGTTCGCTGCTTTGAGTAAAACCACAAAAGGGTTGAACTTTGACTCTCCTTACAGCGATATCCCTAAAAAACGAGAAAATTAGCCGTTTAAAAATTTTCCGGAACGTTATTTTTTTATATTTTTTCTTTTAAATATATATATAAACACGAAAATCCGTAAAAGGACGACAAGAAATTTTTTTAAAACCATTTTTGTAAATGAAATATTTATAATTTTAATATACTATGTATGTGAACTCGAGTCACCAATACTAGATAATTACAAAAAAATAATTGGAAAACAATATTTTCTACGTAATGTAAAAAGAAAATAATTTAATATATTAATATATTAACGTAAAAGGGAAAAAAAAAAAAAAAAACAATTCGGTCCAAAATCAGGGTACTCAAAATGCTAAGGTTTTATGGAGACTTTATTTTTTTTTTTTTTCGAAAATTTTTTTTTATATGTTAATGTTATCCTTTGGGAGTAGAATTAGTATAATTGTATTGGTATTTATAATATAGGATTATGTAGAAAGGCGATAAGCTAACGTGGACCGATTGCCTCCACGATTTTGGGGGGTGCGGGCAATTCGGTCCATTTCAATTTTCACATCCCTAAGAATCCTCATTAAAGTGGTTTTATTTAATAACTATGATAAGTCAGTTTTCATTTTTAAACAATGGTATTACAATATTATTTTTTAGAAATTGGGTTCGAAAACGTAATAAAAAACGTAATAAAATGTTCGTTTTTGTCACTGCAAATCGTAAAAAAAAGGCTCGCCAACGTAAGGAATTTTCTTTAATTTCTGTAAGGTTGCTATTCTCTTTTATTCTGTATTATACAGAATTAAGGAAATTCTTTACGTTGGTGAGCGTTTTTTTACGATTTGCGATGTTTGACAAAAATGAACGCAAGCTCAGCGTTTTAGGTCTCTTTTAACTCATAATGGTAATCTTACAATATTAATTTAAGAATTGGGTTGTTGAAACTAATAATTCGAGTTTGCGGTTCGTTTTTGTCAAACGCAAAATCATAAAAAATGCTCACGCAAACGTAAGGAATTTCCTTAATTTTTGTATTCTATATTACACAGAATTAAAGGAAAATTCTTTACGTTTGGTGAGCATTTTGTTTTTACGTATTTTTTGCGCTGTTTTTGACAAAACGAACTGTATGTAAAAAAATTCTGTAAGGGTTGCAATTTTTTTTATTTTTATAATTACTATACAGAATTAAGGAAATTTTTACGTTTGGTGAGTCGTTTTCTTTACGAATTTTTGCGGCTGTTTGACCAAAAACGAACGCAAACGTCTGTTTTGAGACAAAAAACGAATGCAAACTCGAGCGTTTTAGGCATATTACGTCGTAAGAACCAAAGCAAGAACGAAAACTGCTTAGGGGTCTGGCAACATCATCAGCAAAGTATCCCTTTGTATCCCTGCCGTGTTACTTTTGCGTAGGTGTGAACCATCTTGCTGAAAAAAATTGTACAAGTTAATTAGGCCTATGTGGAAAAACTTTACCTACCTATCTTGCTGTAAAAGTGGTAAAAATTATTCTTTAAACATTATAATATTTCGGATCCATCTTTTTGTCAAAGAAGTATTAAAATTTATTTAAATGAAGATTCAATGTGGAACCGAATTGCCCAAGCAAAGTTTTAAAACCTGGGACTTGCCCACATGTTACATTTTTAATCAATAACATATTTACCGTCTTGCCCTGAATGACTCCAAACGATTGCATTAAGGTTATGAACTGAGTTTTTAAGTACTATAGTCTTGGTCCAAATAATGTGTACAATTATTTTGACCCTGTATGATTCTTAGTGGCAATTAGCGCTAAAATTTAACTCACCGATTTTATAGGTGCTCAGAAAAAAGAAAAAAAAATCCACAAAATTAATGACTTAAATTAAAGGTTTCATAAAAATAATACCTAAGAACATAAGAAGAGTTTAATATTTAAAGATAATATTTTTACATCGTATAAGAGACTATTTTGAGCCACTGGACCGAAATGCCCCACGTGGTCCGAAAATTGCCCCACATGGACCGAATTACCCCGTCCGTTTTAACGGTATATATATATATAATATATATATATATATATATATATTATATAATATATATTTATATATATATATATATATTATATATATTACTATTTATATATTATATATATATAATATATATAATTATATATATAATATATATAATATATATATATATATAGGCATATTTGTAGATTATGTCCTGTGACTTTTTTCTGAAAAAATTTTCCGTTCGACAGTTCAAAAAAAAAAAATTTCTAAGTTTCAACTAGTAAGCGAAATTAAAAATAAGTAAACGTTTTTTAAAAAAAAAATTTTAGTGGCAAGATTCTGGAATTATGCCAGAAGCTTGCAACTAAATAATTTTCTTAAAAACCACTAAAAACTTAACTTTTCTGAAACTTAGAAATGTTTTTTTGAACTTAGGAAGATTTTCAGACAAAAGTCTATCAGAGGTGGATATCATGGCCACTAATATTGATAGGGAAACTCAGGAGATGTTGGCCCAGTTTATAGCAACTGAGCTTAAGCCCCCTGGTTTCAAAGAACATATGCCACATGATGTAACCATAACACCTTCGGGCGATGAGTTTATCCCTGCTGCTCACGTTTATAATACTATTAATGGCTTAAATGATCAACTTTATAATTTGCACCAACAAGCTCAAGCTTTGGTATCCGAACCCTTTAATAAAGTGGCACCAATTGCACAAAGCCATCCTCAACAGAAGTCGTGGGATGCGGATGTTGCGGATAGACGGTTACGTGCCAGCAAATATTATGTGCCAGACATTCCAGATTTCAAACCTAAACCTAATGTAAATAGTAATGTAGATAGAGAAACTAATTATGTGCCGAACATTCCAGAATGTAAACCAGAAGTTAATGTAAAGAGTAGTGTAGATAGAGAAACTAATACAGAACCAATATTGGAAACAACAGTGTCCCATGGAGAGCAGGTTTGGTCTAATTCAAAGTTGACAACTGAGTTAATTTCTCTTAATAATAAAGTAGATAACATACAACAACAGATCGCCTTGATAATGCAAGCCATTCGGGATCTTGCTAAATTAATTGAAAATTCACAGAAATTAAAAGTTTTGGAACCTAATCCACGAGATGATAATTCAGATAGAAATACAGAGAATAGACGGAATAATAAATATATTGGAAATGGTGTAAATACTGTACAGAATAGAAATTTTAATAGATTTTACCGGGATAATCAGACGACTAAAGGAAAACAATTCCCAAATTCAAACGGATATTTACGATATACGAAGTATGAGAAATCTTATAGAATACAAGAAGATAGGAGTCATTTGCGATGTGAGTTTTGTAATATTCAAGGTCATATTGTAGATACCTGTTACAAATACTTAGGAATATGTTCTTATTGTAGGAGAAAAGGACATATCAGAAGAAATTGCAGATCACCAGGAATGAAGTTTCAGCAGAATTCATCAAAAAGTAACCGCATGTGCCCTTTTTGTAAAGGTCCGCACGCGGGTAATACTTGTCCTACAGAATTAGATAATCAGAATTCAAATCGGCAACAACAGATTAATAATCTGCCGCCTTCTCCTCGACCCCAGTCTCAAGAGACACTTAGTGAAAACTTACCAGAAGTATCAGAAGTTAAGATTGTTGCTACAAACGATAATACGCTTGGTGACCCAAATTGTAGTACTTCTTTAAACCTGACTAGTTCCACAGGAACGAACCAACCTGTGGAAAATCCTTCGGTTGAATCTAAAGATATATCTAGAACAGAGAGTAGAGAGGTTTTTACAAAGGCTCAACCTCAGTCTCAAGAGGAAATTAGTGAAATTAGTAAAAATTTACCAGAAGATAATATCGATACTACGAGTGATAGTACGCCTAATGGTCAAAATCGTCGTGATTCTGTAAAATCGACTAGCTCCACAGAAACGAGCCGACCTGTGGAGAATTTTTCTGTCGAATCTAAGGTTATAACTAGAGTAGAAAGTACTGAGGTTCCTCCTCCAAAGAATATGCCAGAATTTACTAGAAGAGAACATATACGTCGTGAGGCAAGGTATGCTTGAAAGTAATTTAACAGTTACTCGCCTCGAAAATCAAAAAAGAAACCCCTAGAGACAAAGGAAAAAATGGACTTGGACTTCAACTTAGGAAGTATTCTGACGAGAAAAAGTATTATATAATAATGTAAGTATATTGTAAATTATCAATTATGTAAGGGATTAGTAAATATATGTAAACAGAAAAGTTACCTAAAGAATTAAGATAAATAGTTAAATGGAAAGTAAGCCGGGAAGAAGAGAAATGGATCCTTAGTTTGAAGATTAAGATAGTAAGTACGTCAGTACGGAAGGAAAAGGAAGTAAAAAACAAATTTTTGAGAGGGATTTTATCAAGTTTTATTCAGTAAATTATTATCAGTAAATTATAATTTCAGTTCATTCAGTAATTCTTGAATCTTGTTTCAATTAATAAGGTAAGAACCTTCCCTCAAGTTTTGCTCAGTAAATTATAATTCAGTAATAATTTCAGAAGATTCTCTCAAGTTTTATTCAGTAATTGCTTGTTGAACGCACTGTCTTAGAAAATGAAGATTTTCTTTCATAGTTTCATGCAATTGTGCTGTGGTATTTAAAATGATTCAGTATAAAAAAAAAAAAAAAAAAAAAATTTTTTATATCAAAATATTCTTTTTGTTATTTTGGTCTATTTTTATAGTAATTAAAATAATTCGGAAACAACAGGAATGTTTTACTTTTTTAATTTGCCAGCATAAAATGTTTAGATAACAAAAATAACATAAACAAGATCAGCATTTAGGTTATGTTAAGTAGGTAACGTAATTGTTAAGTAGTTAAGTAATTGTTTATCAGTTAACCAGAAAATATTATAAATGTAATTTTGATAAGATGATAATAGTACATGATATTCAGATATTGAGGAAAGTGTGTATTAAAAATGTGCTTTGAAAAATAATGATTCCAGAAATTCCAGAAAATAAAGAAATTTTATGATTCTATCAAGATACTTGTTAACTTAAGATCTGTTTATTTTTTTTGTCCCAAGTCAAACTATTCCCGAACCCAATGTGTTATGGTTGTTGTGGTTATGATGGGCCTATCAAGATGTGTCTTATCATTTATAGGATTCATAGGAAGTAGTTATTGCCTTTTAAAAATCACAGGATACACGAAATCCAATAGCATATAATGAGCAAAAATGTTAAGAATGCCTAGAATAAAAAATAGGGTTATCATTTTGTTTTTGTTTTTTGGGTTAGATATGAAATTATGAGAAACTATGGAAATATATATAGCTCTTAGATATATACTAGTTTATTTTTCTTATTAGCTTATTAGCTTATTAATTTATTAATTAAAGGCCTATCAGTCAGTTTAGATGTCAAAGAAGTAAATCATAAGTATTTTGAAAATGTGCTAAGTGCAGGAATAGGTTAGGGATATAGATAGCTGTCTATCCTTTCCTACCCTATCCTATCACATACTATCCTTCATGTAAGTCTTCGACTGTACCTCTTTTCCATTTAGAAAGAAAAATCAAATTAAAGTTCCTTTGTAAGTTTTTTTTTTTAAATTATTCATCAATCCTTCTAACTTTATTTTTATGTATACAATTCTCTAAACATTGCACTTTTATTGGTTGCTGATAAAACAACATCTTTTAGCTTTTGTGATGCCAAATTGCTGATTTTTTTTATTTTTTTTGTCCTTTATATCTTTGTCCTTTGCTTACAAATGAAAAAAGTAGTTTGCTTATTGTAGCCTACCCTGCAACAGCAATTTGAGCATATCATATAGAGAAATACATTAAATGGTAAAAATAGATTCACACATGAAAATACCTCAGGTTCAGCTCAAGTATTATAAGGAAATGTTGTTCGTTCTTTGCTTGAAATTCATTGAAATAGAAACAAAGGATTTTTTTTTAATTCATTTTTAAATTCCTTCGGACCCTTCCTAAATATTTGACCTGGGTCTGAGTTTGTTAATGAAAAAGCTTTTATAACTGGCATTAATCACTGTATTTTATAATTCCAGCAGCTGTTCCATCATGGTTCATAAATTATTGATGATAGGGTCGAGCCAGCTGGCTATTTTCGAAAAACATCAACAAACACTGCTGGAGCAGTATAACTTGCAGCTCGTCACGGATATTAAGTCGGGACGAAAGATACAAGAATGTCCATCGCGTGTGACTGCCTAATGTCACCAGACGTTGACTTCCTTGTTATATGGGCTCTGTACTCTCTCGCATGGAAGAAACAAACCATATACAGCGAAGGTTATTCAACAACAGTAATTGCTCCTGTCCCTGACTTTTCCGTAGACGATGTTCCCCAAATCATGGAACAGATTACTACTCATGCAAGTAGATGTAATCCATCGGCTAAGGTGTATCTGATCATCCCCACCATCAAAGATATGTACGCTTACAATCAGACTCGGCTTATGCGTACTTGGGGAATTGCTTATGAGAACTTTCTCGAATATCATCATGAATTGAACCCTTATGCCATGCGGGAACATGCAATCCAATGTTTCAACAAATTTGAGGACATCGGATTTAATAAAAATGTCAGATTTACGTGGCCCAATAAGATCTGTCTAGTAGGAAACCACGTGTTAAATCATTGTTATTGGACTGCTGAGAAGAAGCATGACACGCCCAGGACAACTCCACAAGCTGCATTTCTGAAAAGAAAATCTCTTTGTATGAATTCTCCTTTTCTTTCTGATGGACTCCATGTAAATTACACTTTCTTGATGGCTTTCATGGAAAAATTCAAGAAATTCTTCACCATCAAGAACTCTATTGAAGAAACCCCTATCCCACGGACAATACCCTCCACTGAACCCTCCAATAAACGTTTCTGCACTAGTTCCCCACGCCGCAGACCAATCCCTAATCCTGAAGAGGAAGAAATTGAGAAGATAATGGTTCAAGTTGCGAACCACCCTGATGAAGAACAAACCCCCACTTTCCCAAAACGAAAAGTAATTGAAGTTGAAGTCACATCCGAAGAAGTCACTTCTCCTATCCCTATAATTACTTCCCGTCCAAGTACATCAAGATCGAGAACATCCCTGTCGGAAGAATCCTTGTCAATGGTGCATGAAGATACTTCGGATCCCTTTACCCCTGAACCAGAAAATGTACCTCCAGAGATTCTCCCTACTATCCCTTTTCCCTCAACAGAAGAAAATGTTCCTTACTTTGATGTCACTTGTCCACCACCTTGGTATAACACTCCCAGTTCTTCCAGAATGTCTGCGACATCCCCTTATTATCATACTTCTCAATATAGTGCTTCAGGAACAAGCCAATATTTGCCTTATGTTTCCCGCCGTGAAGACATCAGGTCAGGCTTACAAATCATTATGGCGAAAGTTTCCTATAGCCAAATGCCTGAATCCCATAGAGAATGCTTCTTCAATGAACTACATTCCCTAGTAGACGAAGAAAAAAGAGTGCAGAATTCGGCTTATCCCCATACTAAATATTAATTAAATGTATAAATCCCGTACTTAGAATTTGTGATACAAACAATTTCGTACAAACATTTTGATAAATGTATAACGATGTAATAAACAAATAGGTACAATAATTGAAATGTTTAAAAATACTATGTTGTGTAAAGACTGATTTATTTATCATGCAAATTATTTTTATTACTGAAACAAATTTAATTCTCTTAGTCGATACATACCTTATTGGTAGGTAATAATAATATATAACATATTAATTAATAATATTATAGAAACTGATGTATTATCCTTCAGAACATCTTTATTACGTTTTTGCGTAGGATTTTGTTTACTCAATTTTTTTTGATAAATATTTATTTATATGGATTTAAATATAGTTTATTATAATATTTTTTGAATTGAATTGACTTAGTCTTACTTGCCTTACTTGCCTTAGTTACCTTGGATGCTTTATGAATACCTTAATTACTCAATTGTGCCTTAGTCAAATGAATGACAAATGTTTGTATATATTTATTGTAGGATATTAAAAGCAATTATGAAAGTATCTCTTAAATCCAAAGTGTATCTCATCGTTTGTCATATACTCATCTATTTATTTTTAAATGTATGTAGGATATTAAAGGCAATTATGGAAGTATCTCCTGCATCACTCCGCCTAAATCGTTGCCACGTGAAAATCATTATGATTGATTAGTAGCGGGGGCATAGGTTTGGTGCGGGGGGATGTAAGGGGGATCATTTTCACCCCCACAAAACCAAATTTATCATGCTGCATTTGGTTTTGTCTCATTAATATTTGTATAATGATTAGAGGAAATGGGTTTTCAAGGTCATTTGAAGTTAGGTTAATATTTATTTTATGTTTGTTTATTACATGTACACAAATGTATGCCTAAGTTACATTAGGCATTATGTGTGCATGAAGATTTACTTATTTTTGATTTATGCAGTTTTATATCTTTGTTTGTTTACATGTTTCAGCGATAGAAATCTCTAACAGTTATGTATATATAAAACCTGTCTGCAGAATATACTTTGTTGAACTAATATTATATCGGAATTTACTAAAGATTATATCAGAATTCATAGGATTATATCAGAACTTATAAGGTATGATTATGTTATGAAGATGTTAGAGACTAATATATATTTGACTAATAGTTGTTAATATATGAAAGTTAATATATGATGTTTAGGTTTATAAAGTAGTTTTATGTCTTCTTTTGTAGGAGATCTTCTCCATTCAAAAGACACATAAAACCCTCGCAGATAATTGACCAATTAATAGGGTAGGTTCTTCAGTGTAATTACTTATTATTATTAATGTTAAAAAGTCATTTAGTTTTCATAAATTTTGTCATATAGAGAAATCATCAAATATGTTTAGTTTATCATATAGATTCAAGTTTTCAAGATCACTTAAAGATTGAAATATAATTAATTTACTATTTCATGGATGAAATTACCTAATATAGTGTATTTTCGTTTCCAGGTTTTATGTTGCGGATCATTTTATGTTTGAATCATTTTATTTTTGAGGCTGTTTTTTTTTTGTCTTGGATCATTTTTATGTTTTGAGTTTTATGTTCAGATCCAATTTTTATGTTAAATTGAATCTCTCAGTTTTAGACAAACCTTGGTCTTGGGATTAGTCTTGTCTAACAATTCTATACCTTGGACAAATTTTTGCCGGAACTGGGGATTCTTTTGAGAGGCAACAAGTTTTTTAAGATAAGCGTAATCATTCCTTGTTGCATTAACATCTTGGATTTGGGTTTATTTATTTTTCAGGGGTCTTAATGGAATAATTATTAAATAAGGCAAGGTCATTTCAATTCACTGTCGTGGTTGGAGGATAGTTCCAATTTAAGGTCATTTCAATTCGTTGTCGTGGTTGGAGGATAGTTTCAATCTATGTTCATTTCAATTCATTGTCGTGGTTGAAGGATAGTTTAAATTTATGTTTTCTTAGTTGATGGTTTAGTTTGTTTCATAGAGGAGATTTATGGATCTTTCAATTTCCAAAAGCAAATTAACTAATAAAGTGAAGCCTTTATAGTTCTGAATTAATTAATACGGACTTAATTGTGTTTTTGTAAATATTTAGAATTTCTTTACTTTACTTAATAAAAGTAAGAAGTATTCTTTCTCTTCATTATCCGCTGTCTTACTTTTTTATTGTCTTATTTACCTATTTAATGTGTATGTATTTTATTTTTGAGGATCAGATAATTACTGGTTTTTTTACCTTCTACATTCCCTTTGTTTTAATATCATTCAAGGGAATTTCACCATCACCGATGCTCCGTTACTGTTATCCATTCTCTAATGTTAATGGTTCAAGGATTCAAGTGATCATCATTACCTTCTACTAATCTCGGTCTTTCTTTTCGGACGAATATCCGAAGGTACGGGTACACGAGCAGTCCCTGTGTCTTACCCGCGTTGGAGTAAAGTTTAGGCTCTGCGCGCTATCCGGTGGCCACGGAGGGGAAATTAAACAGCTTCGCCTGTTTTCCAATTTCATTTCTTACATCTCACGGATCTTGCATCAAGACTCTTCCAACGGAAGGCCATTTGGTCTTGAATTGACGTGTTTGGGTGGTCGGTCAAGCTCTTCGGGGGCACGCACTTGTCAGGAATACTTCCCTCCATGTTTCTGATTAAGTTCCTGCTTGAGTAAAAACCACAAAAGGGCTTGAACTTTGACTCTCCCTTACAGCGATATCCCTAAAAAAACGAGAAAATAGCCGTTTAAAATTTTCGGACGTTATTTTTTTATATGTTTTCTCTTTAAAAATATGCGTAAAATACACGAAATCCGTTAAAAAAAACTTCAAATAATTTTTTAAACCATTTTTGTAATAAAATATTGATAATTTTAAATACTATTGGTATGTGAACTCGAGTCACCAATACCAAGGAATAATAAGCAAAAAAATAATTGGAAAAACAATAATAATTTTAACTAATGGTAAAAAAAAAAATAATTTAATATATATATATAGTATTACGTAAAACGGCGGCAATTTGGTCCAAAATCAGGAGTACTCAAAATGCTAAGTTTATGGAGACTTTATTTTTTTTTTTGTTTCGAAAAAAATTTTTTTTTATATGTTCATGTGGTATCCTTATAATATGACTTTCTTATAATTGTATTGTATTTATTGCATTAATAATGTTTAAGAAGCGATAAGTAACGTGGACCGATTTGCCCCCCACGATTTTGGGCGGGCGGGGCATCGGTCACACTATCAATTTTCAATCCCTAAGAATCTCATTAAGTGTTTTTATTTAATAAACTATATAAGTTACCCCTTTCAAACCCTGATTTACAATATTATTTTAAGAAATTGGTGTTCGAAAACGTAATAAAAAACGGTAATAAAATTTTGTTTTTGTCAAACTGCAAAATCGTAAAAAAAAAGGCTCGCCTAACGTAAGGAATTTTCTTTAATTCTGTAGGTGCTATTCATTTTTTATTCTGTATTGAATACGAATTAAGAAAATTCTTTACGTTTTGGTGAGCGTTCTTTTACGATTTGCGATGTTTGACAAAAATGACGCAAGCTCAAGCGTTTTAGGTTTCTTTTTAAACATGTTAAATATTACAATATTAATTTAAAAATTGGGTTTGAAAATCAATAAAATGACTTCGAGTTTTGCGTTTCGTTTTGTCAAACGCGAAAATCATAAAAAGCCTCACCAAACGTAAGGAATTTCCGTTGCATACTGAAATTCGGATGCGCTAATGAAAAAATTCTTTTACGTATTGCGTGAGCATTTCTTTACGGAATTTTGCGCTGTTTGAAAAAACGAACTGGTAATGTAAAAATTCTGTAAGGTTGCAACTTCCAAATTTTATTCTATATTTACACAGAATTAAGGAAATTCTTTACGTTTGTGAGCGTTCTTTTACGATTTTGCCGCTGTTTGACAAAACGAACGCAAACGCTGTTGACAAAAACGCTTTGACAAAACTCGAGCGTTTTAGGCATATTACGTTTTCGAAGAACCAATGCAAGAACGAAAACTTAAGGGTTCTGGCACTCATCAGCAAAGTTCCCTTTGTATCCCTGCCGGTTACTTTTGCGTAGTGTGAACCCAATCCTTGCTAAAAAGATTGTACAAGTTAATTAGGCCTTTGTTGAAAAACTTTACCTACTTCTTGCTTGTAAAAAGTGTAAAATTATTTTAAGAACATTTAAATCTTAAATTTCTTTTTTTTAAAAGAGTATTAAACGAAAATTTAATTTAATGAAGATTTCTATGGACCGAATTGCCCACGCAAAAGTTTTAAACCTGGACCGAATTGCCCCATGTTACAATTTATATAATAAAATATTTATCCCTTGCCTGAATGACTCCAACGATTGCATTAGGGTTATGGACTATTTTTAAGTACTATATTCTGGTACCGAATAATTTGTAAGTACAATTATTTTTGACCTGTAGATTCTTAGCCAATTAGCCTATAAAATTTAACCCGGATTCTATTAGTGGCTCAGAAAAGAAAAAAAAAAATCACAAAATTAATGGACTTAAATTTCCCTTTATAATACAATATATATAAATTAAGAAAGAACATATATTTACATCATTAAAGATATATTTTCACAGTCGATAGGCTATTTGACGCCACTGGACCGAAATCCCACGTGGGTCCCGAATTTGTCCCACACTGGGACCGAATTACCCCGTTTTCGGTAATATAATTATATATATTATATATATATATATATGATATATATTATATATATATATTATATATATAATATATATATTATATATATATTATATATATAATATTATATATATATATATATACTATAAATTATAACATATTATATAGAAAAATGGGTATATTTGTAGATACTGTACTGTGACTTTTTCGAAAAAATTTCAAGTTCAAAAAAAATTTCTAAGTTCAGAAAAGTTAAATTAAGTAAAGTTCTTGTAAAAAAAATTTTAGTGGCAAGCTTACGGAGATTATTGCCAGAGCTTGCCACTTAAATAATTTTCTTAAAAAACTAAACTTAACTTTTCTGAACTTAGAAATTTTTTTGAACTTAGGAAATTTTTTCAGAAAAAAGTCACAGTACAGTATCTACAAATGGCTACCAATATTGACAGAGAAACTCAGGAGATGTTGGCCCAGTTTATAGCAACTGAGCTTAAGCCCCTGGTTTCAAAGAACATATGCCACATGATGTAACCATAACACCTTCGGGCGATGAGTTTATCCCTGCTGTTCACGTTTATAATACTATTAATGGCTTAAATGAGCAACTTTATAATTTGCACCAACAAGCTCAAGCTTTGGTATCCGAACCCTTTAATAAAGTGGCACCAATTGCACAAAGCCATCCTCAACAGAAGTCGTGGGATGCGGATGTTGCGGATAGACGGTTACGTGCCAGCAAATATTATGTGCCAGACATTCCAGATTTCAAACCCAAACCTAATGTAAATAGTAATGTAGATAGAGAAATTCCTAATTTCAAGCCCAAACCTAATGTAAATAGTAATGTAGATGGAGAAACTAATTATGTGCCGAATATTCCAGAATGTAAACCGGAAGTTAATGTAAAGAGTGGTGTAGATAGAGAAACTAATACAGAACCAATAGTAGAAACAACAGTGTCTCATGGAGAGCAGGTTTGGTCTAATTCAAAGTTGACAACTGAGTTAATTTCTCTTAATAATAAAGTAGATAACATACAACAACAGATCGCCTTGATAATGCAAGCCATTCGGGATCTTGCTAAATTAATTAAAAACTCACAGAAATTAAAAGTTTTGGAACCTAATCCACGAGATGATAATTCAGATAGAAATACAGAGAATAGACGGAATAATAAATATATTGGAAATGGTGTAAATACTGTACAGAATAGAAATTTTAATAGATTTTACCGGGATAATCAGACGACTAAAGGAAAACAATTCCCAAATTCAAACGGATATTTACGATATACGAAGTATAAGAAAACTTATAGAATACAAGAAGATAGGAGTCATTTGCGATGTGAGTTTTGTAATATTCAAGGTCATATTGTAGATACCTGTTACAAATACTTAGGAATATGTTCTTATTGTAGGAGAAAAGGACATATCAGAAGAAATTGCAGATCACCAGGAATGAAGTTTCAGCAGAATTCATCAAAAAGTAACCGCATGTGCCCTTTTTGTAAAGGTCCGCACGCGGGTAATACTTGTCCTACAGAATTGGATAATCAGAATTCAAATCGGCAACAACAGATTAATAATCTGCCGCCTTCTCCTCGACCCCAGTCTCACGGGGCAAGTATTGAAAATGTACCAGAAGATAGTTACTACAAGCGATAATAATACGCCTAGTAACCAAATTCGTCGTAGATCTTTAAACCTGATTAGTTCCATAGGAATGAACCAACCTGTGGAAAATCCTTCGGTTGAATCTAAAGATATATCTAGAACAGAGAGTAGAGAGGTTTTTACAAAGGCTCAACCTCAGTCTCAAGAGGAAATTAGTGAAATTAGTGAAAATTTACCAGAAGATAATATCGATACTACGAGTGATAGTACGCCTAATGGTCAAAATCGTCGTGATTCTGTAAAATCGACTAGCTCCACAGAAACGAGCCGACCTGTGGAGAATTTTTCTGTCGAATCTAAGGATATAACTAGAGTAGAAAGTACTGAGGTTCCTCCTCCAAAGAATATGCCAGAATTTACTAGAAGAGAACATATACGTCGTGAGGAAGGTAATAAGCTTGAAGTACTCGCCTCGGACAATAAAAAAGAACATAGAGAACAAAGGAAAAAAATGACTTGGCTTCAACTTAGGAAGTATTACTGAGAGAAAAGTATTATATATATGTAAGTATATGTATTATATATATGTAAGGGATTAGTATATATATGTAAATACAGAAAAGTTACCAAAGAATTAGATATAGTATAATAGAACAAAGCAGAAGAAAAAGAAATGGATCGTATTAGTTGAAGATAGTTAAGAAATGTATATATGTAAATACGGAAAGTTTGTAAAGAGGAAAATTTTAGAAGGATTTTATCAAGTTTAATTCAGTAATTCAAAGAAACTATCAAGTTTTATTCAGTAAATTGTTATTCAGTGAATTATAATTTCAGTTCATTCAGTAATTCTTGAATTCTTGTTTCAGTTAATAAGGTAAGAACCTTTCTCAAGTTTTGCTCAGTAATTTATTGCTTCATGTAATAATGTAGGAAATTCTCTCAAGTTTTATTCAGTAATTGTCTGTTGTACGCACTGTCTTAGAAAATGAAGATTTTCTTTCATAGCTTTCATGCAATTGTGCTGTGGTATTTAGAATGGATTTAGTATAGAAAAAAAA
This sequence comes from Trachelipus rathkii, assembly GCA_015478945.1. NCBI lineage: Eukaryota > Metazoa > Arthropoda > Malacostraca > Isopoda > Trachelipodidae > Trachelipus > Trachelipus rathkii. The sequence continues at coordinate 4,110 of JABUQX010062467.1, read as the reverse complement.
AAAAAATTTTATTATAAGAAAATATTCTTTGTTATTTTTGTTATTTTTATAGTTACATCAAAAATAATTCGGAAAAACAGGAAATTTGTTTTACTTTTTCATTTGCTGAATAAAAATGTTTAGATAACAAAAAATAAACATAAACCAATTGTATTCCCGGATAGGCTTCAATTCAGTGAGGTTTACGTAATTGGTTAGGTAAATTAGAGTACGTTGGTATATCAGTTAACCAGAACATATAAATGTTTTGATATGATGATCGTAATAAAACTTGAAAGATATTGAGGAAAAGGTGTATAAAAAAAAAAAAAGAAAGTGTGATTTGAAAAAATAATGATGTCCAGAATTCCAGAAAAGTAAAGAAATTTTTTTATGATTTATAAGGATACTGTTAAATTTAAGATCTGTTTATTTTTTTTGTCCAGTTTTAAATTCCTGAACCCGATGTGTTATGGTTGTTGTGGTTATGATGGGCCTATCAAGATGTGTCTTATTTAATTCTTTTATAGGAAGTAGTTATTGCCTTTTAAAAATCACAGGATACAAGAACCAAAAATAGCATATAATGAGCCAAAATGTTGAGAATGCCTAGAGTAGAAAATAGGGTTATCATTTTGTTTTTGTTTTTTTGGGTTAGATATGAAATTATGAGAAACTATGGAAATATATATATATCACTCTTAGAGTATACTAGCTTTTTTTTTAGTGTTTATAGTTTATAATTTGTAAATTAAAGGCCTTCAGTCAGTTTAGAAAGCAAAGAAGAAAATCATTAAGTATTTAAATTGTTGCTAAGGTGCAGGAAGTAGGTTAGGGATATAGATAGCTGTCTATCCTTTCCTACCCTATCCTATCACATACTATCCTTCATGTAAGTCTTCGACTGTACCTCTTTTCCATTTAGAAAGAAAAATCAAATTAAAGTTCCTTTGTAAGTTTTTTTTTTAAATTATTCATCAATCTTTCTAACTTTATTTTATGTATACAATTCTCTAAACATTGCACTTTTATTGGTTGCTGATAAAACAACATCTTTTAGCTTTTGTGATGCCAAATTGCTGAATTTTTATTTTTTTTTATCCTTTATATCTTTGCCCTTTGCTTACAAATGAAAAAGTAGTTTGCTTATTGTAGCCTACCCTGCAACAGCAATTTGAGCATATCATATAGAGAAATACATTAAATGATAAAAATAGATTCACACATGAAAATACCTCAGGTTCAGCTCAAGTATTATAAGGAAATGTTGTTCGTTCTTTGCTTGAAATTCATTGAAATAGAAACAAAGGATTTTTTTTTTTAATTCATTTTTAAATTCCTTCGGACCCTTCCTAAATATTTGACCTGGGTCTGAGTTTGTTAATGAAAAAGCTTTTATAACTGGCATTAATCACTGTATTTTATAATTCCAGCAGCTGTTCCATCATGGTTCATAAATTATTGATGATAGGGTCGAGCCAGCTGGCTATTTTCGAAAAACATCAACAAACATTGCTGGAGCAGTATAACTTGCAGCTCGTCACGGATATTAAGTCGGGGACGAAAGATACAAGAATGTCCATCGCGTGTGACTGCCTAATGTCACCAGACGTGGACTTCCTTGTTATATGGGCTCTGTACTCTCTCGCATGGAAGAAACAAACCATATACAGCGAAGGCTATTCAACAACCGTAATTGCTCCTGCCCCTGACTTTTCCGTAGACGATGTTCCCCAAATCATGGAACAGATTACTACTCATGCAAGTAGATGTAATCCATCGGCTAAGGTGTATCTGATCATCCCCACCATCAAAGATATGTACGCTTACAATCAGACTCGGCTTATGCGAAAATGGCGGAATTAGCTTATGAGACTATTCTCGAATATCAATCCATGATTGAAACCTGAAATGAACCCTTATGCCATGCGGGAACATGCAATCCAATGTTTCAACAAGTTATGAGGACATCGGATATTAATAAAGAAATAGTCAGATTACGTGGCCCAATAGATCTGTCTAAGTTAGGAAACCACAGTCGTTAAATCATTACTTATGGGAAGAAATGTGAGAAGAAGCATGAAGCGGGACCAGAGGACAACACTCCACACAAGCTGCTTTTCTGAAAAGAAAAAGAACCTCTGCTATTATGATATATGGAGTTAGCCTTTTCTTTCTGTGAGACCTGATACCATGGTAAAATTACACATTCTTTTGATGGCTGTTACATGGAAAAGATTCAGAATTCTTCATCAATCACAAAGAACTCTTGGGAAAGAAATACGCAACCCCTAACCACAATAAACGGACAAATACCCACTCACAAACATGAACCCCATTCCAAACTAAACAGAATTATGGACTGGTCTCCCCACGCCGAGCGGACACAACCATCTCCCAAATCCTGAAGAAAAAGACGTATGAGAAAAAGAATAAATGGTTCAAGTCGCGAAACTGCACCGATGAAGAACAAACCCCAATCTTTCCCAAAAGCCGAAAAGAATGAAGAGTTGAAAGTCGAAATCACGAAGAAAGCACTTCTACGTATCCCAAGATTAATTTAATTCCCGTCCAAGTAACAGTCAAGATCGAGAACATCCCTGTCGGAAGAATCCTTGTCAATGGTGCATGAAGAGATACTTCGGATCCCTTTACCCCTGACCCAGAAAATGTACCTCCAGAGATTCTCCCTACTATCCCTTTTTTCCCTCAACAGAAGAAATGTCCCTTACTATATTTGATGTCCACTTGAGACATCCAACACCTTGGTATAACACGTCCCAGTTCTTCAGAAATGAGGTTGTGCGATAATGCACCCTAATTAGGATCACTCTCAAATAGTGCTTCAGGAACAAGCCGATATGTTGCCTTAGATGTACTCCGCCGGAGTGAAGAGGGGGGGAACCCCCATCAGCGAGCTCAGGCTTACAAATCAGATTATGGCGAAGAGTGTTCAATATAGCTACAAAGTAGAAACTGAAACACTCGCAGCACACAGATGTCTTATAAAATATCCCAAACATAGCAGCGTTATATCAATTAAATTTTGCTTTTTTTAGATTGTTACTTTTTTTGCAAAATCTGACATATTTTCTTGCTTCATTCAAATAAAAGATTTTCCACAACTTACGAAAAGTTATAGCTTTATGTGAATGAAAAAAAAATCAAAAAATAGGTCAAACGTATATATAAAATCAAAAACATAGGGAGAACTATAAAAATGTAGTGCGAATTTTTTGGTCACTCCAAAATAACAACTAAATGACTAAAAACAAGAAATGTAATTCTCTTAGAAGTAATATATAATATTATAATAATAATATCATAGTAATAATACTGAGATTGATATTATCGCTTCAAGAACATTCTTTTAATAAGTTGTTATTCTTGAGATGTTCCTTTACAAATATTGGTGCTAAATATATTATATATATGGATTTAAGATAATAGTTAATAGATTCTAAATATTATATTTATTATGAAAATTGAATTGAAAATCACTTAAGTCTTACTTGCCTACTTGTCCTTACGTACTTCGTGCGATGTATAACGAGATACCATTAGTTACTTCACATTGTGTAAGCCTGTATAAGAGATCAGAAGAAAAAAGTGAATGAACAAAAATGTTTGAAAATTATAATTAATAAATATATTCATGGGTAGAAAATTATTAGCTATTGAATAATTAGACTATTGATGTAAATTCGTAATTTCAAAGATGTCTCATCTCCTACAGGAGATTTATGATAAAGCGACCTATTATCTCACATCTCAAATAATTTAAACAAATAGGTGCCGCCAATGAGTGGTGTAGGATATTGAGAACAGGGGGGCGAATTTCACTCGAAGAATCATACCCTGCAAGCAAGATCACAACGTCCAGCACTAAATCAGATGCCAACCGTAATGAAGATCCTATGAAGTTTAATTAGTAGCGGACATAAGGGATAGGTTGAGTAGGTTGCGGGTGAGGAGGATGATAGAAGGGGGATCATATTTACATCCCACACAAAACCATAAAATTAGTACATAGACATTGCATATGGTTTTATATAAAACTTACATGAACAAAAGAAAATAATGATTAGAGAAATGAAATTCCTCCATGTAAAACTTAAGTAAATAGTATTA
>JABUQX010062466.1:30000-32305 GCA_015478945.1 Trachelipus rathkii | reverse complement strand
TCCGTAGAAACGTTACCGTTTCAAGGCCTACTGGGCTATACTACGTTTGAACGTATTCGGAAACCAAAATATCTGAATATCAGCTCTTCCTCGATACCCGATGAAACGTCCCTCGATCGACTAACGGATATCACTTACCCTATAATATAGATAGATAGATATAGAATTTAAACATGTGATTATATAGCGTGTTTAAAAGTATTACAATATTGGAAAAGATAGATAATTCATTTTTTAGGGAACTCATGGTCATTTTATAGTGTTTATGAGGTGTTTTAATTACGTTTCATAAAGTAGTATAATATATATAGTTGTGTGAGCATAGAAAGATATGGAGATTTTTAGTGTGTGTATGATTGTAAGTATCAGAGAGGTTTATTAAAAATAGACATATTTCCATTTTTAATACGCATGTGTGCGCTGTTTAAACATCTTACTTTATCGAATAATTTATTACTCTCGAGCCATATGATAAAAAGAAACCTGTTTGTGTAGAAATTATTGATATGAAAAACGTGTTAAGAACTCAACGAATGCTCTACGAAGAATAAAGATAGGGATCCGTAATCGGTTCCGTTTCGCAGTAAGAAGGACAGAAGATCCCGTATGAAGTATATTAGTATGGTGAGCAGCTGGAACAGTGTCTGGAGATCTTCTGCAGTTGAAAAAATATTTAGGAATATATGTTTGCATGAAAAAATGAACGGTGATTGCAGAGTGTAGTAGGGGAAAGTTTGCTGAATGGCAGGGTAAGGTGACTGGTGGCAAATTAAAATCGTTAAGTGACGTAAAGGGGACTAAGTCCTTCTGTCGTGATTAGTCCTTCTCGGTGAGGTTAGATTTGTTAAACTGTTTTCTTGTAATGCTAAGTTCTACTATTTCCGCTTGATTAACGAAGCTTAGAAAAATCTAAAGTTTTCAATTTGTTCAGATGGACATCATTAGGGTGCGTGTAGGATCTTGTGAAAAGAATTGATAAAATGAAGGAATGAACGTATTTAGAGAGTTATTTGTCTTACGTGAAGAATGAGGTAAATGAGAGAATAAATGAAAGTTAGTTGAGATGGTTTATTGGGTCATTTGTGGAAAGGATGAAATGATAGTCGGTTCGGTGGGTTAAGTGGATGTATAGTGGTGAGAGTGTGTGTTGGGAAATCGACCGGCTGGGAGAACGAAGTGTGGAAAAAATGATTTGGAGTCAGTAAAGGAATATTTGGAGGAGAGAAATGTGTTCGAGTTTGGCAGAGGCGAGGAAAAAGGTGCCATAATAGATGTGAATGGCGGGGTTTTGTGAGGGGATGGTTGTGGCCTAACCTTAGGCCTGGGGCCAGGGGGGGTGAACCCTTACACGACGATATGCCCATAGTGAGGGTCCCGTCGCGCGTCCCATATTTGAAACTCTAGGGTGGATTTTCTGACTGCCGACGTTGTTCTCCACAATAGGTAGAGAGGCTGTGGCTTTCTTTTTCGACCTATGTTGCCATATTTTCTTCTCACTTATACTTTTCTTTTCTGACCCTCAGGTCTCTTGGGAAAAAATAGGAAGATGAATATATATATATATATATATATATATATATATATATATAATATAATATATATTATATATATATATATAATATATATAAATATATATATATAATATATATATATAATATAATATTATTCGTTACCCCTTTTCTGAAAACGAAAAAAATTAGGTCGCTGAATTGTAAAAGTTACAGCAATTTTTAGAGCGTTTTCTGTTGATTTTAAAGTATTATCGTACAGGTTGTATAAATTAAAGTACTGCATGGCAAAAAAAGTGGTATGTATAAGAGTTAGTTAGAAAATAGATATAAAGTTACTAAAATAAGAGCAATTAGGATAATAGATAATAAATATAGATAATAGAACGAGGAGTATGTGTATTCCACAGACTTCACCACCCCAGTGGGAGGAAGTTAAGGTAAAATGTAAGATTGTAGATAGCTGTTAAGTATGAAGGTCAGAGGAGATAACAAGAGAGAAAAAATACAGACTGGTAGGAAAAGGGTGTGTCGCAACTTCGGCCAAGAGCCCTTCTCAATGAAGGAAAGATGTGATGTAATGAAAGAGTTCAGAGAACAGAGCAAATTTCATTTGTTTTAATTAACGATAAAATACAGAGGAAGTTACCGTCAACAATTTAGATTGAATTTTAGACGGAAAAAGCCTAGACTCCACCATTTGATTTGGAGGAAGCGAGTTTGCAAGTGGGAATTGGAATTTACTACCAGTTCGTGAAGGCAGCCATACTCACACAGGGAATAGGCGAACACACCCC
>JABUQX010062466.1:0-17500 GCA_015478945.1 Trachelipus rathkii | reverse complement strand
GGGCATAGGGGCGCGAAAACTATGCTCAGGGCAGACCACACCATCAAGAGTTGGGGTGACAAGTTTGACGGGAGGCACCTTAACTAGAACCCCATTAAACTTGGGGAGACTCAAAAGGATAAAAAATGCCAAGGTTGCCAGATTTGGACCATATACTCATTATACGGGAGAAATTTGACCACCTTTGGTCGGCTGATCATATCAGGGACATCAAGCAATAGATTCTGAGGTAGAGCCGTGGTGCTACGGTGTTCGAGACGCTTTTGATCTAACTCATCTCTAATAGTCTTTACTCATCTTTACTCATCTTTATTCGTCTTTACTCATTTTATTTTTATTTGTTTTTTGTTTTTCTGGAAATCTTCGTTTTTTGTTTTTTGTTTTTTTGTTTTTTTCGCTTTTTAAAGAGTTATATAAATTACTTTCAACAGTTTATCCAACATATTTTAAAATGGTGCACAAAATTAACACACCTAATGTCAGATAGTTGATGTCAGAATACATAAGAAAGTGTTCCAGTCACACGTATTAGGTAGATAATATATAAATATTTAATGAGTTTTTCCATTATTTATTCCTACCACTTTTATAAATTGTAATAAGGGAAAACCACATCATATTGTATTGCTAATCTACTAATACAAAGTGAACTATTGACAGAATCCTAATATTAAAAGATATTAAATTTAATAATAAAATATTTCTCGAGATCATTTTACTCTTAGGCTTTTACTAACAGAAATTTAAGTGGTCATTTTCATTAAAGTTTAAAATGTATAAATTCAATCTGTATGTGAAACTCGAGATGGAAATATGTAAAAAGTTAAGGTATTAGAACCAGTGGAACTTTTAAAATAATGACAAGAGAAGAGGAACTCGATGGACGGCGTTTTCAGGTTTAATTGACACCATTTACTTGACAGTTTTTTAAAAACGTTAATGACAAAAAAATATATAGGTAACAATCAATTTACAAAACACAATATATCGACTACAATTCACGGATATGTGCAATTTATTGAAATATATACATTGGCAAAATACAAAATTATATATATATATATATATATATATATATATATATATATATATATATATATATATATATATATATATATATATATATATATATATATATATATATATATATATATATATATATATAATATATATATATATATATATATATTGTATATATATATACATATATATATTATAATATAATATATATAGTATATTATATAAATAACTATATATATATTATACTAGTTCATTAATATATGATATATATATAATATATACATATACTTATATATATATATATACATATATATATCAAACTAATAAGATATATACATATACTATATATATCATATATATATGATTATATATTATATAGATATATATATATATATATAATATATATATATATATGATAAGATATATATATAGTATATAGAGATATATATTCTTAAAATATTATATTTATATATATATTATATATATATATAATATTAATAATATAAAGGGTATAATATATATACTATATAAAAAATATATATATATATATATATATATAATAAATATATATTATATATATTAGATATATTATATATATATAATAATATATATATATATATATATTAATATATATATATATAAATATTATATATATAATATATATATATAATATATCAAATATATATATATATATATAATTATATATAATATATATATTATAAATAGTAGTATATATTATATAGTATATATATTAATATAGAAATATATATATATATATTTAATATATATACAGTAATATATAGTACTATACACTGTACTATATAAGATAATATATATATATTAAAATATATATAGTATATTATATATATTATAATAAGATAAAAAAAATATAATATATGATAGTATGATATATATATATATATATATATAATATACATTATATAATAGTATATATTATATATATATTATTTATATATATATCATATATATAATAATATATATATATTATATTATAAATAAATATATAATTATATAATATAATATACTATATCGGATATTGATGATATATAGTATATATATATTAAGGGTGGTCACAAATACGTATAAGATTAATATATATATAATATATAAGTATACATATATAGTAAGGTATATATAATAAGTATATACATAAACATAATAGTAAATATAGAGGATACGATATATATATTATTATATATACTATAATATATTTATAGGGGTATATTAGATATATATATAATATATATATATATATAATATATGAATATATATATATAATAAATAAATTGTGAGTGACAATGTTATATGTGTGTGTGTTTGTGTTGTTGATTTGTTTATGAATGATTGGCCTAAACTATTAGGGAGAGTTGGGAAGCGGGTACAACTTATTTTATATTATAGGAGCAAATCTGAAAAAAAGGTTTAAAACCTCTAGAAAAACCATTAATTATAATAAATTTTAAAAAGAAGAAAATTTAAATTATGCATTTCAGAAAGTTTATCAATTCATATAATTGTTCTAGATAGTAGCTTCTATAGCTACTGTATATAACACAATCAGCGCAGTGATAACATGTTCAAACTCTTTGTACATATTACATAACCAAAGATTCATAACTCATAAAATACAATATATAAACAGCCAAATTTGGTACTTAAGCTACATAAAGTAAGTCTCACATCCGCCTCTCAAAATACCAAATTCAACACTAACTTCCAATTTTTGTACTCTGATTCATCTTGACGATATATGTAGGGCGTTACTCAAACACTTCACAAATTCAAACTTTTTCCTCTCTCCCACAATTTCTTCTCAACAACGATTATCCCATGACATCATCTTCTTGTAATTGAATCGAGATGTCCTCATCCAACCATAGAATAATATAATCAGTGAATCTAAGTTATAAGACCTAAATCTTGAAGCCAATCCAGCATGAGAAAATATGACACAACATTACAATTCCAGGATAATAAATTAGATTGGTTCTCCACTACGCCCAAACTCAACTCCCTGGAATTCATGATAAATTATATAAATAGATGTCGAAATAATACTAAGATCAAGCCTGAAAAATTTTTTACCTCATTTTGAGGGGTGGAGTTAAACACCAAACTGTAGCGCGTTTTTTTGAGACATACTAAAGACGTGTTTTGGAAAGGTGCGCATCATATTTCTTGTGAATTCCTATATCATTCCTTCCTCGCACAATTCCTTCAATTATTCCCCCAATAGAACAAGCGAGTGTATAACATAGAATTGTCGTTTTAACTTCCAGTATATTCTCTTTTTCGAATAGTTGTCGACTCAAAAGTGTCCATAAAATCTCTGTAGAACAACACCATGGAAATAAATCGATATCAAATCTATATTTATATTCATTTACAGAGTTTATACTGTTCAGTCTTGTTCCAACTTTCCCCATAACCCTACCGTTTTTTTTGATTTGGGTAATTTGTAAATCAGAATTGCTCGATAATCAGAGAATATTTTTACCCACTTCTCTGTCCGCAATGTGAGGATGAAACTTTCTAGCCAATATGATAGTCCCGAGCAAGAGTGGACGATCTGATTATATTTTTGTTTATAATTGTTTATGTATATTGCATATAGTTTTGTCATAAATTCTGTAACATAATTTACACAACAAATTCACCTCTCGCTATAACAAAAAGCAATTTGAATTTGGTACCATTATTTGCTTGGTTGTCATAAAAAATATTAAGTAAAAAAGTGGCGATGTGCTAGCGAGCTTTGTAGCCCTGAAATCTGGAGAGAATGTATTCATCGGTATAAAGTAATGAAAAAAAAAATATGGAATATCGTCAATATTCACTTTTAAACCTGTTGTGAGCTTTTTGGGCGATAAATGAGTGTGAAAAAGGTAATAGCTATATTGTTTTCTAGCTCAGTTTTGACGTTGGGCTTATCAAAACGGTGTTCATAGTTTGTTCAGCTTGAAAGTTTCGGGGCCGATAGCAATCTTTACTGATGAATAATGATTTTCTGTATATTTTCCAAAAATAAACAATTTTAAATATTTCCATTTTTTTGAAATTTTGTTCCCAAAATACAAATCCAACAACTATTTTAATAATCTTATAATACCTAGTAAAGAAAACAGAATTATATGCGTCATCCCCTCTTCCGAGCTAAATGTGCGTCTTTGACTGAAATTCTGTTATCGCACTGTTTCGCCCGGTGAAGAAAAAACCGAACCCAGAATAGAACCCAGTGGTGTGCGCGATATTTGTCATTTTAAGAATGTCAAAAAGTGGGTGTCAAGATTTGAGAACGAGAAAAATGACATATAATGTTTTCCTGAGCGGACAAAACTTAAAAATCGGTGTAAGCAAAACTTTATTCGATTTGTTAAAAGCAATTCATATCAACCCCATTCTTGCAATTGATTTCCAGTTTGAAGTCATTTCGAATAAAACTTCTGAAAGTTTGAAGCCCCAAAAAATGTCCAAAAAACATTATTGCGTAGCATGTTTTTTTGAAAAATTTGAAAATTCCTGAATCGTACTGACTATAACGGACACCGAAAAAAACAAACGGCGTACAGAACCATTGTTTTTTATTATAAATAAATTTATTGCTTATTGAGTAGAATGTTTGATCTCTTTATAGTTCCGTGTTGACCTTACTCTGATTCGTATGTTAAGTTGGATAGGTATGCTGAAGAAGATAGCAAGAACTACTCAACCAGCGGAAAGAAATACAGGAAACTAGTTTGCTACCTACACTCCCAAGGAGCAAAAATTGAGTAGTTGTGGAGAGATTTGGGATTTGATGGAGGGCGGATGTGAGATCATTACTTTTAATGTAGTCCCTTATAGGTACCAAATTTGCTGTCTATAGGATTTGTATTTCATGAGTTATGATATCTCTTTGGTTAATTTGAATATGTATCAAAAGAGGTTGACACATGTTACACTGCGCTGATTTGTTATATACAGTAGCTATAGAAGCTACTATCTAACAATAGATAAAGTGAATTAAAAAGAAGTAAAAGCATGCCAGAATATTTAAATTTTTCTGTTCACAGTTAACTTTTATCAAATATATGGCGTGTGTAATGGGCAAATTATGGTCTTCTAAATCTCTTTTATTAATTTATCTCTATAGATATATTAATATTATATTTTTGTCCTTTATTTAATTATGTTTTAGCCCCAATACATATAAATTAAGATAGTTAACATGTCCTATAAATAGCGATGAATTGATTTAGTTGAATAAGTTATAGGTATATAATAGGGTATATTAGTATCTCACATAGCTATTATAGTTATATAATTGTTATGATTTACTATCTAAAGATAAATTCGTTGAAGAAGCTTTTTTGTGCCTTAATATTATCAAGTACATTTATTTATATATTTGTTATAATTAGAGATTATAATATAGTAATGTTCTGGCCATTGTTTTTAAATTTAAAGGTAGTGTATTCTTGAGACCTGAAAGTGAACAATCGGATGCCTGTATAGGTAACCTAATCTATTTAAGTTATATAAACAAAACATAAAAAATAATAACATAGAAATATATATTTTACCCAAATTTCATTTTAAATATTTTAAATACTATCACAGTTATATTATCTATCATATAGTATTGCAGAAATGACACATAGGCTTATTCACATGTATTTTGAATTTATATATATGCCATTTTTTATATATATATGATATAGATATACATTTATGGTGAGTATATAATAGAATTATTACTATAATTATCTCACCTGAGGAGCATTAATGAATGAATTATATATATTATATAGATATATATTAGTAGAGTAAAAGATTAGAGATGTGAAAAAAAGATGTTTTAAGTTTATCCATAAAGTGATTTAAACAATATTAATAATAATCGAATAAAAGCGAAGCTTTTAGTATATATTATAATTTATTATGGCACATCAAATTTTAAAGTACCGAAATAAATATATAGTAGTATTATATTAAATATTTATATAATAAGTATTGTATAAAGCGTGCTATTCAAAATTACTTACTATATTGAATAATTTAAATATTTCATGATATATTTTTTAGTATATATAGTTTATTATTGAATATTTGTTATGATACACTTAAGTTATTATTCTTGACTAGCAGGTATATAGTTATACTGTTAAATTGATATAATATACGGTGTATATATATATGTATATATATATGATTATATATAATAATATATATTATATAGTATATCATATTATATTTATTAATTTAATAAAATATTTTTATATATATTTGGGTTAGTTAATATATATATATATATATATTTATAATATATTATATTATGTAATAATAATATTAAGTCATCTTAATTTGATTAGATTGATATGTCATAGTAATTATTTAAGATATATTATATTTAATACTCTTTTACAATTAATTACAGATATAGAAAATCGGCTTTAATTATATTCATATCATTGAGTATAGTCTGTATCACATGAACTAAATATAGTGTCATGATTATATAGGAGTAGCTAATAATTCACTATATTACTCTTAGAATATTATGTAATTTAAGATACAAATAGTAAATATAAGTTAACAAAGTATATCTAGATTATATTGTTATCTAAAGGGAGTTAGAGTATATTATAACTAGTGAGAGCTAAAAGTTATTCATATTAATGTATCATATTAAGTTACAGTGGTCTAAAGGGTTAGTTTTATATAGGTTAGTAATAGAATAACTTTATTGAGCAATATATAGTTTTTATAGTTATAGTTATACTATAAATATAGTATATATTTAAATTTTATTGGGTATGTCCATACGTATGTATTTGTATATGTAAATATATTTATTGATATATAGTATAATGGTAATATGATGAATGTAAGTGGCTTAGTTAATATATAATTATTAGTGTTTAATTTAATGTAGTATTTATTTATTATATTATATTTATATATAGGTTATATAAATTATAATATTATATATATATTAATATATTATATAGAGATATATATATAATATATATATATATTATTGGTATATATAATATATAATATCGTATATTTTATATAAAGGTGTAGTTTAGTATGTTATATATTAGTATGTATAGGTTTGTAGTGGGAATAGTGGGTTAGTAGTGTATACTGATGAGTAGTTTAGTTAGATATTATCTAATTTAGTTATTATTCGTTATATATTAATATTTAATATCTTATGTTTTATTATATATGTAATTTTTATTATTATTTAATTTGTATATATATAATATATACTCTATATATACATAAACTTCCACCTTCTCTCCCCAAGAACGGGTGTAAGGTAATCTGGCACCTTTAGCTAGTTTTTTGTTTTTTAGTTATTGTGTGTTTATATTTTTATTGTTAGTGTATATTTATTTAATAGGTTATATTCTTTATATTATTATTTATAGTTTTATATTATATAATATTTTTTATTAGTGTAGCTATATATATTATATTATAGATATTTATGTAATTATGATATATGTATTTATAAAGTAGTGTAATACTGCTTGCGTAACGAGTGATCAGTATTATTCAATTGTAGTCCGTTTGGTTTTATGTTTTTATTTATTTGTTGGGATTTTGTTGTTATATAGTGTTAAGTATAGATAGTTATTGTAGTACTGTTTGTTATTTATAAAATTATATATTTATGTAAGGGTAAAATTTATATTATATTATGATTTATATATGTGCTTTTGTAAGCCTCCTTGATCTCACCTTTCATTCTACCTTTCAGAGTATAATTCTGCAACATAGATCGCTTAACACTATTGATTAGCGGACCCGGTGTAGCTATTGTTGTTTTTGTTAAATTGTGTAATAGTTACCCCCTAGGGTTAGAACCTTTTGTTTGGTCTTTATTTAATCTGTTTGTAAAAAGAGAGCTGTCAATGTAAGGAAACATGTTTGCGAAGTGGTTAAACGCTGTGATAATAACGGCCATTTTTCCGCCTCCTTTCCATCGAGTTGCTCTTTCGTCTTAGTGCATTATTTTAAAATAGCCTCCAGGTAAAGAGTTTCTAATAAACCTATAACGTTTCTACAGAATTCCTCCTATTTAATACCGAGTCTCGTAGTTTACAGCCCATTACAGATTGAAATTCTGTGGACTGTGGTAATCCGGTATGGATACACCTTCTAAACCTTTTACCATGAATAATAAACCACTTAAATTTCTAGTAGAATACCAGCTCTAGTAGTGAAAGAACATGATTCTCATGTGAGAGTGAAGATTTGTAGTTATTTTAATATTTTCAATTATAGTTTCTTTTAATATTAGGATTCTGTCAATATTTGCTCATATATGTTATTCAGTAAAGGTCGATTAGCAAAGACCATTATTATCGTGAAGTAATCCCTAAATTCTCTTTGACGTTATCCCTTACAACCCTATAAATCCATAGAATTGTCCTAGATAAATGAAAAACAATGCGACCACACACCTCAAACGTCCGCTGACGGGAATCAACTTTTCTTATGTTATTCCTGACATCAACTTATCTGATCATTATGTGTTCCATGTAAGATTAATGATAATAAAAATTAAAAAATAGTTGGATATATACATATGTTACGGAGACTATAATCTGCATTATTCTCGCTTAAAAAAATGCTGTAAATTACCAAACCCACCTCTAATAAATACAAATAAACAAAAAACGAAAGCATTAATCCAGAAAGAACTAAAAAACTATTATACTACACAACATAAAAATCAAAATGAGTAAAGACGAATTAAATATTTAGTAAATGATGTAGTAAATGGTACTATTAAGAGTATGACTTTAGTACTAAAAGCAAGGCGTCGACCCACTTATCGACCCTCCGTAAGCATCCACGGCCCTCTACCTCTAGATCTATTGCTTGTGAGTTTTCCTTCCTCGATATCCAATCATTCCGACCAAAGGTTCCGCCTCAAATGTTCGTGCCTCTGCTTCATAATAATGTAGTATATCCTCAAAATCTGGCAAGCCTTGGTGCATTTTTTTATCCTTTTTGTAGTCCTCGCACTCCTAAGTTTTCAATGGGCTTCCTCTATACAAACTCCCTACCTCCCCCTTGTAATTTCCTAAGTAAGTTTGCCTCCCGTCAAAACTGTGACCACCAACATACTGTGCCACCTTCAGGTTTGGTGTCTGCCTGTGCAGTCAAAGTTTTTTCGCTTACACCCTACGTGTTCCACATTTTCCGAGCGTGTTACTGGTCATTCCCCGCGTAGGCTTTTAAAACTTTCGAAGCTCAGCGTCGTAGAAGGATGAAAGATTCGCAACTGAAAAAGACAAGCAATTAATATCATGCGTACAAGAAAGAAGTCTGCTATGTACTGTTCAATGAATAAAATCTCGGTACTCTAAGAATTATAATCTGTTTGCGTGCAACACATTATCCTCGGATTCGGAGCCCGGATCCCGGCAGCTCTGTTGCCCTTCCTAGACCGGAAATGAACCAAACTCTCTTGACAAACCACAAAAATTATTGGCCATAGTCAGGTGGTCTACCCTTTTATTTAATTTTGTAATAATAATCCCACGATTTTCCGATTTGAGCGTTCCATGGACCATCGAAAGGTGTCGCTAAGACCCCCTTGGAGAAGGATTCCCTAATATTGACATTGTACAGACTGCATGAAGAGCGAAGATGATAGGAAGATTGACTGATAATAATTAAGAATGAAGGTACTAAGATTGTCTCTATATGGTCTGCTATAGGTCTTATTTAAACATAGTCTTGTGAGCAGAGTCTGGTGCTGTGAGCTTATACCAGGGAAGAATAGCACGATTATGGAGTAGTCCGAAAGAAGCATCCTGGTATTTATAATGGATTTTATTGGTTTGTAGAAAATTTTACACACAATACAAATTTCTTACTATACAGTATTTTTTACTTTTAACTCCTGATTTTCTTTTTTATTGAGATACATTAAATAAGTCTTTTATATCTTTTTTTGATATTAGAAGTTTGTATATATGTGCTAACCCTCATTAAGCTGCCATGTATCCATAAGCATGGAAATTTCTAGGCTAATGATAGAGCTATATTCTTTGATTTTATAATACATTATGCGAACAAATAATATCTGTTTCGTTCTGCCTATCGCGAAACCAACCCAATTGAATCACATAGTAAACGTCGTGAATTAAATAGGTGACAATAGATCATGACATTATAAACCTCTAAACAGCAGAAAAATGTATTCAAAAAACTAATAACCAAGCTGTCTGTCCAACTAGACAGCAACTGTACAACCGAACCCAATATATAATTATTTGCTTTCGTCTTATAAACAATGATTTTTTTTGGTGGGGGAAACAATATATAAGTGCAATATGGTTCTATATTAGTCTAACAAATTGCATTATTTCTTAAATGACTATCTGCGCATATAAGTAAAACTCCCCCTCATCGTAGTAGTAGAGAAAACATTTTCCTCCAATATTAGTTTTAATTGTGAAATAACAAAACTGAATATTTTTGCTACTAAATTATACTGTGTCTTCAAGATCAATTGTTTAATACGACTTGACTTTCCCTTCACCACCAATTATACTCACCCCAAAGGTGAAGTCAAGAACTACTATCAATTCAACTTGATATCCTCTTAACTTTAATATGCTCTTGTTGATCTAAAAATATCTGCCTTTGCGTTCACCTTACTGCACTTTACCTACCCTACTATCTACTAACCTTACTACTACTACTTACTGACTACTACTACTATCTACCTTCTAATTATAATAATAATCAATAAATATATAACTTAATTAAATATAGGATAGTAAGAGCACAAAAAGTGAATATTAATAATAATAATAATAATAATATATTAAAATAATAATAATAATAATAATAATAATAATCCAATATAGCTATAAATAAATCAAACCTTCAATAATAATTCCTTGCCATTACTAATATAACTAATAAATCCATATTAACTTTAATAAATTAATTAACCAAATCATTTAATCAATACAATAACACATAATATATTAATCAATAAATAATATATCAAATTATATACATACTATAATTACACCAGAGATAATATATAATATATTAATAAATAAATTAAATAATAATAATAACTTAAATAATAATAATGAATATAAATACATTCAATATAATATTACACTTTATAAATAATATATTATAATAAATTTAACAAAAATAATATATAATAAGTACTGTCCGTCCACAGCATCTATTTTTTGGTATCTTAAACAAAGCCTATGGCTCATTATCTTCTTATTATTTTTTCATTTTGAGCTCTTAGGACATAAAACGAAAAACAAGTGTCCACAAGAGATACATTCAAATTTGTAACATGTCATCTAATAATAAAATATTCATTTTGCATTAAAATATTATCAATCTCTCACAAGTAACACTAAAAAAAATAAAAATCCTCGATCTTTAGATGGTCACCTAGAGTGTCTAACTTATAAATCCGTTTTAAGCCCTTATACTAAAACTCTTAACCCCATTCACTGATAGCCGCCATATCATAATGTTAGCTCAACAGCTAAGGTCACTCTTAAAAATCAAACCACTATCGAAAAACGTAGTACCTATACGTGAACAGACAACACGTTCCATTTGGACTGTCGAGTTCACTTGTCCAAAACACGTTTAACTATTCTGCTTCACAAAAAACTGCTTGTCTTTTTTTGTTGAAGGTTTGATCTGTTTCCTTCACAGTGTGTTCACACCATCATAAATAACTGCATACTTTAATCTCATTCATATTACTAATAATATATTATAATGATTATTATATAATAATTAATATTATATATATATATTATATGGTAATCAAAGCTTTATATACTATCTAACTCTATCTTCTTCAATATTACTATATTTATTATCTATATATATTACATATTTATATTATATTATTATTTCTTATCTTTATATATAAAATATATCTCAATTACTTATTAATTCTATCCATGAGAATATTACAATTTCCTATTTTTAATATATTATTCTTATTATATTTATTTTATATATATAATTACTTATACAATGTTCTTGCTTAAATATTATATATTATTAATTAATACATATTTATATTTATGTATAAATTATAATATATAAAATATTACACCTATAATTATATATGTATAATACATAAACTACTAATTATTCAGAAAGTCTACCTCCTTATGTACTCTATTTATATCTGTATTAAATTATATTTAAAATCCCTCCATAACAAACTTTCCTATAACATATACATATATGTAATATGTTAATTATTCTTATTTATACATATATACTTTCTTATCCTCTTATATAGTAATACCCAGTTTAATCCATTAGCACCCAGCTATATCACTGTAAAAAAAGCGATCGTCGCATCGACCTCATCGTCCCTTGGCGATGATGTTCGACATCGTTATTCTACAACTAATTCAAAGTTACGTCCCTGCGATTAAAATGACATCATCATTTCTATCTCAGCGACGTAACAGTGCCAAACATCACTTGCCATATCTGTCTCAATGCCCCGTTAAACCGTAGATACATTCACTCACATTTCTAATGACAATTCCCATTGCAATCACAAGTAATTACACCCTTGTTAACGTTGCAATTCTGGTATCGGTCTTCGTGTTCAGTCTTCTACTGAACATCTTTATTATAAGGTTCCTGTAACTTTTAGTATATAGTATTATTTAACGGTACTACTATGTTTATTTATTGCCCAATAATATTGATCCCATATATAATTATTAAATCCACCTATATAAATATATTATAAGTTATTTATTTATTTCATATTTATGTACTTACTTCAGTTTTATCCATATTTATTCCATACTATTATTTATTAGTACTATATTTTTATGTGATATATTTATCATACTGCCAAGGAAGATATTTCCCTTGTTATTATATTTTTATATATTATTATAATTTATATATATTTGATTTTGATATTTAGTATAGTAGTTCTTTTATGACCCTTTAAGTGTATTATGTGTCTATAGTGAGAAAGCATTAGCCGCTTAACTATTGTATTAATATAACGTACTTAGGACTAATAGTAATCTTTTTACTAAAAGATGTAGTTATCCCAATAAATAATTCCCTTATTGAGAGAGTCTTTCTTTTTAGCTATCAAAAGTTAGATTCGGTCCTTATGGCGGCTCTATTTTTAATTATCCCTAAAAAGTTAAGGTGCGCGACGATAGGATTATACCCTAATTAACGCTATGATGTTTAGTATCCTCACCGACCTATACTAAAAGATTAATCAAAGCTCGCCGTTATTTTGACGCGATTTACCAGAATTCCACCCCATGGATTTGTGCCTATCGCCCTGCTTCATTAAACACCAGATACTAAAGCAATCGAATCAATAACCATTAAGATTGTGGATGATTCTAGTCTATCCGAATTTTCAGTATGTATGAATGTACCAAAATTAAATTAAAATGTTAATAACAAGAAAAAATACATTTTTGGTTAACTAAATTTTGTTTGTTCCACCCTTAGAAGTACGACTACCCACTGTTAAAGCGCAGAAGAGTGATGACGTAGTGAGTAATCCCAAGGAGATTTTGGAAGATTTGGAGGTGAGGTAGTCTCTGATTTTTTTTATACGTTGAGGAGCCTAAGTTGTATATATATATATTTGCTTTTTTGTTTATATAATATAAATACATTACACCTTATTAATCTGTAAATAGATTTTAAAATATATAAACCTTAAATTTTATTTTCCTATATCTATACTTATTATAATAGATATATATATAATATATTATAAAAGTATATATAATATAAACCTTACTTCAGTTACCTTTTCTTATTATATTTATAGTTATGATATAATATTATATGTATATATATACCATTCAACTTTCTTACGTTTGATTTATTATTTATATATATATATTATGCCCTGTTAACCTACGATTAGAAAGATGGTCAAAATAGTGCAATTGATTATTATCTAGTAAGTAGGGCTTAACTAGTCCAACATAATTTCACTCTTCAGACTCTCCTTGCCTACCTTCGAAACAGTAGAAACCCTATAATATCACAAAAAATAAATATTTCCGTGAAGCACATACTAAACAGAAACACATAATCGTAAGGGGGTGCCAAAATAGATTGTAAATAAAACACTGGCAAGAGTCATCCAAACTCCCTAACTCAATCTAGAGCATATTCGTGTCACTGGAACTACTAATTAATCTATAATTTATGAGTTCGCAAAGTACACATTGGAAGAAAAGAAATATGTGTTTTATAAACCCTACATTAAACAATACAATTTCTGTAGAAAAACATGTATAAAATGACTTATATAACAATCAAACACATCATTAAAATAATGAAAACAATTATTATAAGTAGTTTTCCCCCTCGAAAATTTTTAAACAATCATCCTCAGAGAAAAAAGACAGGTGTTGTTATTTTTTCTGATAAGATATCATAACGCCTGGCAGCGTCGCGGTACACCACATCTTACCAAAGTTACATTGTCTACGTGCTGCAAATTATATCGTTGCTATAAGGAATCGAAAAAGCGTACTTTCACACAAGATGAAACAGGCAATGTTCACATTATACGACGTATGTGTATGTGACGAGTGCGAAAAACCATTATACGTGTCGCGTGTGCCATGTATCTGCAAACCATCTGGTCTATTGGATGTGTGTGTTATTAGTATAGTATATTTGTATTTAGATATGTACGTATTTTTTATTTATTGAGTATTTAGTGATGAGGTTTGATTATGAATAGTCTTATATATAGTTTTACTTATGTAGTAAATTACGTGTTTGGATTTTACTAATTGATATAGGTTTATTATTACTAATCATTTTTATAATTATTGTTATGTACTTGGGTAAAATATATATATCTATTATAGTATCTAGACATATGAAGGTTTTAGTTAATTTAATTGCTATTTATCTTGTGGTAGTTTATTTGTTATTATATTATTTATTATCACTAATATATATATATGCACTATTTCGTTTATTTATTTATATTGTTGAGTATGTGTCAATTATTATTTATTTACCTTATCATATATAAGCACTTATATGAGTGGATTTTATTATTATAATGTATGTGTTATTATAATCACCTTTATTCTTATTTATTTTTTATGAATAATTTTATAGTCATGTTCAAATTGGTATTATTTGTTTTTTATTTTGACTATTTCCATTAGTGAGGTAAGTATTAAAACTAATGATTAGTATCGCTCTTCTTTCATGGATTCTTTTTCGGGCGAGTGTGCAGACCGACACAATTTTATTTATATGATTAGTTAATTGTGTATCACATATATTGGATATAGTATATATATTTAGTTTGAGTATGTTATTTATATAGGTATTTTTATGTATTTAGTGAGTGAGTTGATGATATTTTTTAGTTGACTTATGATATAATATATAAACTACTATATTGGTATGTTATATTATTTTACTGATTTTATTTATTTGGTAATATTAACTTATTTTATCGTACATTCTTTGATATATTTGTGACGAAGTATTTTAGGTGTTTGTATTTATTGTGTATTATATGGTTATTATATGGAAAAAGCTTCTTAATATTATTATAGGTTGTTGTTTATTTTATTATTTAGTTTATTTATATATTTGTATTTTTTTGAGTATATTTTATATTTTTGTATTATGTCTATATATTTATTTATTATGTTTTATGTTCTATTAATTTTTTTTATATAATTTTCAAAACCTAATGAAAATAAAATATATATAATATATAACGATAAATTAATATAGATATTCCTTTACTGTAATATTATCCTATTTAGTTTTTTCGTATTATCCCCCTTTATTATAATTATATATAATTTGATAATAATATATTTAAATAATATATTACTTAAAATATATATATTATATATATTACATATCTATAAAGTATATATTAAATAAATGTTATAATTATTTCCATCTTTAATTCTATTTTATAAAATATAATATTTATTATCTTATATTCGGTAGCAACTTGATCCCTACTATATGGGTTAAAAGTATGTTTCATGCTTATACAATTATGTTCTTATTAATATATAATCATTTTATGTTACTACCATCTATCTTTACATGTGTGGCGGATCCAGGGGGGCCAGGGGGCTATGGCCCCCCACATCCTTGTTCAAAATTGTTAGATACTTAGTTTTTAAAACATTATTGGTTATGTTTATCACAATATTTCTCGTCACCTAATCCTAAAGTCGAGAGGTTAAATTAACTTTTTATATAATTCGTCTTCTGTCGTAGCGAACAAACTCTCGCATATGTAATTTATTTTAAAACTAAACTTGAAACCATAAGAGAAAATGCAACACTAGAATTTCTGCAGATTTTTGAAGGAAGAATGTGTAAGGGTATCTGAATCGTAAGTCCTTAGTGTTTAAATAGCGTAAAAAACTGAAAGCATCATGAGGAAATTGGCAACATTACTAGAATTTCAGCAGATTTGAAGATATCATTGTTAAGCATATCTGTAACCTGAGCAAGTTTTATTCTGTAATATTGATAAAATGCTTCAGCATAATCGGGATAAATTTCCAAATGTATTGACAGATATGTGTCATTCCGCTACTTCCCAACCCACCAGGACTTATTTATCGCACTATTCCATTTTGTACCATTGGTATGTTTTGTTTTTTTTTGATTTTAAATTAATCAGCATTATGAGAGAGAGTTTTTTAAATCATAAAGAAATTATATATCCATCCCTGCAATTTGTCATATCCGAACAGGTGAATGTGCCGTATGGAGAAAAGATAAAAGATTGTGTATCATTTTACAAGGAAGATCTCAAAACCCCAATTGGAGGATTTAGTAAAGCAGAATGGGATTTAATGGAAGTTGACAATGGCATCAGCAGTAGTATTAGGATCCCCTTTCTCTGTCCAATAAAACAGCTAAAATAGAGGGACGAGTTTCTAGTTCTCAGTCTATCTATTTCAAATATTTTAACATCTTGTTGCAAATACTGGCAATTGAAGAAACGCTGTTGCTTCTCTTCAGTACGAATAGATGCTTTTCAGCATTAAGACTTCTGAAAACCTTCATCTTGAGAAATAACTATTGGTATGATGACCGAAGATCTTACTGTTACTTGCCCAATCCTCTACTACATTCAAATATTGAGTATAATAATAATAATAGATGTTATCTCCTCGGACTTGCTCACTCTCATTCCCATTGCAAATTAAATTTTAACATATTTTAGTAAGCTATTTTTAGTAATTATATAAATTTATTTCCCAAAAATTTGTATGAATTTTATATCTTGAGAACTTTAAAAATTGTAATTTATTTTATGTATCTATTTATAACTATTGATTATATTAGTATATATTTATTAGTGATATATTTTATTATAATTATATTATAAAGTCAATATATAATTTATACTTATTTTTTT